>WOXC01000552.1:0-163078 GCA_011680675.1 Gymnobelideus leadbeateri
TTGTTATCAAGATTCTCTTGATTGGAGATTGACCTGCAATGACAGAAGCTACCACCTCTCAAGGTAGTCCCTCTTCTACTTGACAGTTGTTCAAGTATTTAAAGTCTTATTCCCTCTCAATCTTTTCTTCAGGCAGAATGTCCTCAATTTCTTCAAATGATCACCATTGGATCAGGCCTTTCCTTTTTTTTTTTTTTTTTTTTTTGGAGGGGGGAAAGTAGGGCAGTTGGGATTAAATGACTTGCCCAAGGTCGCAGGCTAGTTTCTGTGTTAAATGTCTGAGAACAGATTTGAACTCAGGTCCTCCTGACTCCAGGGCCAGTGCTCTATTCACTGCACCACCTTAGCTGCCCAGATCAGGGCCTTTCCCATCCTGATTGCCCTATGATGAAAACTCATCAGCCAACATTTCTAAAATCTGGCACCTAAAACTAAACACAATACTACAGACTTGGTTTAACAAGGGCAGAATGCAAGAGGACTATCATTTCCTTACTCCTGTAAACTATGTCTCTCCTAAGGTGGTAAAGTGAATAGAGTATCCGTCTTCCTGAGTTCAAATCCAGCCTTAGACATTTACTAGCTCTGTGATTCTGGGCAAATCACTTAACCCTGTTTGCCTCACTTTCCTCATATGTAAAATGAGCTAGAAAAGGAAATGGCAAACCAGTCCAGTATCTTTGCCAAGAAAACCCCAAATGAGATCACAAAGAGTCAAACATAACTAAAATAACTGAACAACAAAATGCAACCCAAAACCTTATAACCTCTTTTTTTACTGTGAGAGCACACTACTATCTCATATTGAATTTACATTCTCCCTAAAATATCTGATCTTTTATTTAGACAAATTGCTGTCTAACCTTCCTTCCTCCTCCCCCCACCCACACAATTCAATATGCTATCTGGTCCCAATCAAATCAGTAAATAATCAGTTAATGAAAGAAACCTTTGGATTGAGAATTGGAACACTGAGTAGGATATTGTATTGTTAGGTGATACTAACTATTTAGTTAGAATGCTAACTATTACATAGATTATATTTAGTTCAATTTATATGAATATATATTTAATAGACTATCCAAGGCAGGCATGGTGGCATAAGCTTGTAGTCTCTGCTACTAGGGGCAGCTAAGGTCAGTGAATCACTTAGTTTAAGAATTTTGAGCTACAGCAGGGCTAGAACTGATCTGATGTCCACATCTCATCTAATAGAAGTATGTTGAACCCCTGGGAAATAAGAGTAAATGTTTACAATTTACAATCATCTGTTTAAGGAGTGGTGAATCAGCCAGGTTGAAAATGAAACAAGTCAAAGCTTCTATATCAATGTAGTGCCAAAGCAATATTCATAGTACTGACGGCAATTGTAAATATGCTAGCATAGTTGTCAATCATAAAATATAACAGACTCTCCACATAGAAGACAGAAGTAAAACATTTATTCAGACACCAAAAAATCAAATTCCAGCACCAGAAAGTCAAATCCATCATAGTAACAAAAAAGTTAATACATCGTAATACAGCAGAGAGCCACACAATGCTTTAACCTTCCACAAACCAATACTCACAAGCCTAGCTGTCTCTCTGGGTGTGTCTTCTCCTCCCTCTAGTTCTAACTGCTCTGACTCCCAGCTTCCTGTGGGCTCTGTTCTACCCTTTAGCAAATTCCTCCCACCACAGGCTCCATGTGATTACATTTGCCCTATTAGGGAGCAGAGAAGATCTTCAAATCAGGGAAGGTCTTCAAATTCGCTTTGGTTTATTAAGGGTCAGGGAAGAGCTTCAAATTTCCAATACCATAACATTCAATCAACAGTGGGATCTAGGCCACCAGTGGCCAACTTCCTTCTAATTTGAGCAAGATAAAAATTTGAGCAGTCTCAAAAAAAAAAAAAACTATTCAGCTGATCATAGGTTGTTGGAAAATAAAGATGTCAAAGAAATATGGTATAAAAAAACTAAAGAAAATTCAAAATTCTATAGCTTGAGTTGTATTAAATAAAATTAATCATGCAAATTGACACCTGATAGACCACAAAAAGAAATCCAATGACAAAATGAGGCCACAAGAAAGTCAAAATGTGTGAGACAAACATTTCATCACAAAGTAAGGCCTTCAATGTGTTATGAACCTCTTCCTCATTCCCAAAAGAAGATGATTTCTCAATGGCCCCATTTAAACAAACACTAGTTCTCCTGACATCATCCTAGATACTTCCCCAAATATTTTCTCACTTTCCTTTCTCTAGTTAGACCTTCAAGAGAAATCTACCTCAAATTGATTAGGAGAAGGGATGATGGAGGGAGGAGTGGTGGATGGGGGGTACAAACTAGCCAACAAGGATGTCTGAGAACTGGGACTTCAGAACAATCATTTACATTAAAAAACCAATTGTGTCTTATGGGAGTCTCACCAATGGCCCCTTTAGCTTCTCCCTATCCATTTCAAAATGTCTCCCACAGGAATCAGACACCTCTCCAAGAGAAGCTTCTTTCCCCAAGAGTTTTCAGGTCTTCGTTACAAAAAAAGAAACAGAACATGAAGTCATAATAGGGGGCACATTATTAAAATGTTTACCTACTTAACTACATCATTTACTTGGGAAGTGATCTAGAAAGGTTCCAGAGTGAATGCTGTGGTTGATACAGAGTTTTGGAAAATATTGGGTGACAACTAAATGGGGATCTGAGATTAGAAGAAAGATTTGACTCAGACTCCTTGGGCTAACATTCCAGGTAATGTGGGTGGGTGGAGGAGGAAGGAAGGTTAGACAGCAATTTGTCTAAATAAAAGATCAGATATTTTAGGGAGAATGTAAATTCAATATGAGATAGCAGTGTGCTCTCACAGTAAAAAAAAAAAAAAAGGTTATAAGGTTTTGGGTTGCATTTTGTTGTTCAGTTATTTTAGTTATGTTTAACTCTGTGATCTCATTTGGGGTTTTCTTGGCAAAGATACCGGACTGGTTTGCCATTTCCTTCTCAAGCTCATTTTACATATGAGGAAACTGAGGCAAACAGAGTTAAGTGATTTGCCCAGAATCACAGAGCTAGTAAATGTCTAAGGCTGGATTTGAACTCAGGAAGACGGATACTCTATTCGCTTTACCACCTTAGGAGAGACATAGTTTGCAGGAGTAAACAGGGTCACACAGATGGAAAGTCTCTGAGACCAGTCTTATGAGTACTAAGAGTGGGGAAGTCTAAACTCAGGATTTCTCTTCTTAGTTCATGACTATGTGATTTAAGAATATACAGTACATATGCATGTTCTCTCTCCATATGGTATATCACACAATTCTTCCTAGGAAACCTGATTTGAAGCATATCTATAGGAGATCCACTATATATTTTGGCATGTTTTGAGAGTACAGTTTTTATGTTCCAAGGGACAATAACCCAAAAAATATGTCAATCTATGAAATAAGAGACTATGTTAAAATATGGTGCTGCTCCAATTAGAAACTGGCTTTCTTAGTACAACTTCTCCCAACACTGAATTCCAGCAAGAAATTGCTCATACTGACTTTTCAACCCCAAGGTCTATGAGTAATCCTCAGCTTTAGAATCCATACTTCTTCTTGTATGAAGTCATAAGGTAAGCCTCCTAATAGATAAATTTGATATGCAGACATTTTTGTTGTTATTCATTTCAGACTCTTCATGACCCCATTTGGAGTTTTCTTGGCAAAGATATTGAAGTCATTTGTCATTTCTTTTTCCAACTCATTTTAGAGATGAGGAAACTGAGGCAAACAGGGTTAGGTGACCTGCCCAGGGTCACACAGCTGGAAAGTCCCTGAGGCCAGATTTGAATTCTGGAAGATGAATCTTCCTGACTTCAGGCCTGGTGCTCTATGCACTATGCCAACAAGCTGCCCCATACAAAAAGAAACTTTTTGTAAAGTAGCATGTATCAGAACATAATAGAAAGTAAATTACATAATTATTATCAAATAACACTGTGTTGACCACTGTGTTTCACATCAGCTTACTGATCTGGAAATTGTCTATACTAACTTTTGTGAAACATTGTCTCTTGAATTATTATTATGAAAAATCTCTCCTAGGCTTCCTACTTTAAATATCTAAAACTCAATGTTAGTTTTGTGCATGGAATAAAAATATGTTCATCTGCAAAAAAAAAATTTGTATACTTTAGCTATTTTATACAGCATGGTATGATGGAAAGAACAGTGGATTCAGAATCAAGAAACCTAGATTCAAATCCCACTACAATGCTGACTACCAATGTAGTTATGAATATATTATCTAACCTTTCAGCCTTAGTTTCCTCATCTGCTAAGTTAGGATAATAATAGCTATGACTCTAAGCACTGCTGTGGATAACAAAGGAAATATGTTTAAAGTGCTATAAACAATTCAACTATTTTTAATCACAGTAAATTAAGATCCTGACAAAATATGAGATCCTTTAGAGCAAAGATTGATGCATTTTTGTCTTTGCATCCTTAGAAACTATCATAGTGAATACACATAACTGGAACTCAATAAATATTGATAGATTGATTGATTCTAACATTTGTAAAAAGTGTTTCGAGGGGCAGCTAGGTGGTGCAGTGAGTAGAGCACCGGCCCTGGAGTCAGAAGGACCTGACTTCAGATCCGGCCTCAGACACTTAACGCACACACAAACAAAAACCTAGCTGTGTGACCTTGGGCAAGTTACTTAACCCCAATTGCCCTCCAAAAAAGCAAAAAAAAAAAAAAAGAATTAAATCAAGAACTTAGGAAAAGAACATTGTTTTCTTGGCATGAATAATTGAAAAAAGATATTTCATTTAGATTAGACCATAGACTTTGAAAAAAATATTGCTGGTATTTCAGAAAATGACAAGAGTACTTGGTATTGTGTGCTGCCACAGAACTAAGAAAAATAAGCAAATATTTCATAGTAGGAAAAGAATCACAACTAACCTAGAAGAAGCTTTGTAAATTGAATTGTTTACCTCCCTAGTTGTTACTGTACTATACACCCATTAAAAGTTTCTCTTAAATAGCAAATTCTCCTTAACCACCTAAGAGGTGGACATAATCTTAATGAGCAAGTAGAAGGGAAATCTTATGGTCTTTTTCTTTATAGGGACCTAAGTCTTAAGTATCCTAGTAAGCAAAAAATGATGACAAATTGAAGTCTGAAAGGTGGTACAAGAAAGTTGAGGTATGGGCTGACTGGGACAAAAAAATAAAGAGAGATTACAGGCGGAAAGGAAGTTTAGATTATTAAGGCTGATTTCCATATGGCTAAGTTATTAACCCTAGAAACTCTACAAAGGTCTCATTAAGATCTTGTCCTAGAAATGCCCACGATGCAGAGCAACTGATGTAATTGTGTATTCTGTCTTTTCCACAGCTCAGGGACCAATGAACAAGTCAGGAGCACACACTGTGACTGAATTTGTCCTCCTGGGTTTCCCTGGTCACTGGGAGATACAAATCTTCTTCTTTTCCTTGTTCTTGATAGTCTATATCCTGACCTTGATGGGGAATGGGGCCATTGTCTGTGCAGTGAGATGGGACCAGAGGCTCCACACCCCCATGTACATCCTACTGGGGAATTTTGCCTTCCTAGAGATCTGGTACATCACTTCCACTGTTCCCAGCATGTTAGAAAACTTCCTCTCAGAGACCAAAACCATCTCATTTGCTGGCTGCTTCCTCCAATTCTATTTCTTTTCCTCCCTTGGTACAACCGAAGCCTATTTTTTGTGCATCATGGCTTATGATCGTTATCTTGCCATCTGCCACCCACTGCACTACCCAACCAAAATGACTTTACAATGCTGTTACACCTTAATGTCTGTGTGCTGGGTGCTTGGCTTCTTAAGTTATTCTCTGTCTACCGTACAGCTCACCCAGCTGACATTTTGTGGTCCCAACATCATTGACCACTTTATTTGTGACTTCGATCCACTGATGGCTCTGTCATGTGCCCCTGCTCCTGCCACTGAAATTCTGTTCTATATTCTAAGCTCCCTCATCATTATCCTCACCACACTGTACATCCTTGGCTCTTACATGCTGTTACTAAAAGCTGTGTTGAAAGTGCCTTCAGCAGCTGGCCGGCGTAAGGCCTTCTCCACATGTGGATCCCATCTGACCGTAGTCTGCCTCTTCTTTGGGAGCCTTATGGTCATGTATGTGAGCCCAACGTCTGAGAATTCAGGAGAAGTACAGAAGATAATAACCCTGTTCTATTCAGTTGTGACACCGTTTTTAAACCCCATGATCTATAGCCTCCGAAACAAGGAAATGAAAGCTGCTCTGAGAAAAGTCATGGGGATAGCTTCAGAATGAACAAGTCACATGTACAAATTTTACATGTGGTTCTATACTCTAACACAATTCAACAAACATTGATTACCTGTTTGCTGTGGCCAAAACACTGGAAGAAATACAAAGATGAATAAAGACAATTGAGAAAGGCACAGTCTCCCACTGCTACTGAAGGTTATACTTCAGAGGGTGAGTTGAGAATATCTCAGGATGATTCCCCATCCTTTTTTGATGTACATCATGTCCTGGTCTGTCTGAATCTCAACTCAGAAATAGAAGAATCAGGTAGACATTTACTCTTAGTCCACTGAGTCAACCTCCACTCCAAATTCTACATTGAGTATTAATTAAAAGAACTTTATCTGTCTGGGTCATGGCATACTGAACTAACCAAGCTGGTGTCTGTTGAGCTCTTCTTGTTACTTTTGGTATCAGAGCAGGTTTTCCTATAGTCTGTCAAAGGCCTTTTCAAGGTTTCCAGGGGACAGGAGGCACAAGGGCCATCTGATCAGGTGCCTCCCATCCATACCATGAAGCAGTTTACCTTTGTAATCACCATCATCGTCCTTCTGCCCCCTTCTATGCAAATTGCTTAGCAGAGACACACAACAAATCCTCAACTGTTCCTCCTTCTAACTCAGACTCGGCATTCTCAGCACAGTGCCCTAATCCAGATTTCTGTTCTCAGGCTTCCCAGTACTGCAAGGGTGAAATGAATGAAAAAAGATTGCCATAGGTATCAACTGGAGTCTCAGGTTTCTCACTCTCATTTTACTGGGGTGGGGAATGGGGGAGAGAATAAATTCAGAAAAACAGCATGAAACAAATCCAAGTACATGCAAGCATGAAATTTGGAACTCCAGAGACAAGACTATCAAACTCATTAAGCTTCCTCAATGAAAGGAAGGATACAGTTTTGAAATAAGATTCAATTTGCTTTTTAAAGGGGAGGTAAAAGGGAAAATCTCTAATTTCAGCAAGTTTGATAGTACTTTTACACTTAATTTCAAAGCCCTGAAAGTTTTTCCTTCTCACTATTCATTAATATCAAATTATTTTCATAAATATTTGCTGAGTTGAATCAACAGGAAGAATTTAGGGAATACCAGCTGTGTTCACAACACTATCTTGCTCCTCGAGGATGTAAAAAAGAGCCATTCCTCAACAGATAAATGATCAAATAATATAAACATTTTTAAAGAATTTCAAATTATAAATTGCACTAATTGCTATTTGAAAATGTGCTCCACATCAATAATTATTCAAGAAATTAAAATTAAAAGATCACTGAGGTTTTGCCTTTCACCCCGACCAAGATACAAAAAGGGAACTAGTCAATGTTTGAGGAAAAAAAGGAATGTTTATATATTGCTTATTGAGTTATGAATAAGTTCAACCTTTCTAGCTGACCATTTGAAATTGTTTTTTAAGTAACTAAACTGATCATATTTTTTGATCCAAGAAATCCTTTTACTAGACAAAGTAAAGTCTAGACTTTTACTAAACACAGAGTTCAAAGATAGAAATAAGAATCACAGGAGGGCTCTCTAAGGTAGGAAAATCCTAGAAACAATGTGAATGCTCATCAGGTGGGGAATAACTGAGTAAACTGTAATATATAAATGTAGTTAATATTATTTTGCAGAATGTTAAAGGAAATTCAGAGAAAAATAGGAAGATTTATATGAACTAATATGGATTAAGATAAGCAAAAACAGAACACTATGCACAATGACAACCCAATTTTCAAAATACTATCTTCATAACCAACTCTTGATTTCCCAAATTTGCCTTTCTCTTCTGAATCCTTTGTGTTCAATAGGCAGCATCAGTGGAGTTATGAGTTCTAACACTAAACTCTTCAGAGATTAGTTCTTTGTTTTGCCCAAGTTCTTATAATCATTAGAAACTCTTTCTAGGTTCCTTCTGGCATTATCATTTGTGGACATGTGAATTTCTATGACAAGTCTTATGAGGTTTTCTGACATTTCTTGAATACATGACCAAGGAAAACAATAGACTCCTCTATCGTTATTGGGTGAATAAATAGCATCCTCTCTACCTCCTCATCAGAGAACCACCTATTGCCGCTGCACACTTCTTCTTCTTCCTGTGACATTGTGGGTTCTTAAGGGAGGACTAGAATCCCTAGTATGAGGGCTTGCTGAGTCCTTTTCAGGGCTGCTCATCCACCTCTGGTGTCCAAGTAACCACCCAGCTCTCACCTGTGGCTCTAAAAAGCTAAAGCATGCACAGCAGGCATATCTCAATAAACCATCCCAGCAGAAAGGTTAAACCAGGTTAAGGGTAATTGACAGGCTTCTAACCCATCAGTAAGTTAGAGGGTTGTTTACTCCAAGCACACGAAGACTTCCCTCCAACACAATAGGAAAATGAAAACAATTTGTTCCAATGGCCATAAAGGTAACTGAAGCAAGCACTGTGGAGTGCTCAAAGCTATCAAAGACACCAAAATCATCCCCTGCATTCCCTGCCATCACCAGCCATCTTGACTTTTGTCCTGCCACTAGACTTAGAGGTCTCTGGAAGAGAGAGTGAGGCTGACAACTTTGTACAACTCTGACTTACTTAAATCCAATTCACACACAAGTCAAGATATCACCCTTTGATGTCGTCAGTCCTCTTTGAAAATGAAGGATGAACAACAAAAACAACTACAGCATCATTCATCTGGCAGCCCACACATGCACATCCTCATTCCTTGGGAAACAAGCAGCTACTTCTTTTTTCAGAGGTTCAAGAGGTACCAAGATGATCTTCATATCTCTTTCTTAACTCCATGTATCCAGTGTATCTAATCTAACTCTTCTTCACTTTCTCCTCTATGTGATACTATTCTGCTTGCCGATCTGAGTCTTCAAAAAACTTTTTTGTGGGCAAAGGAAAACCTTTCTTCCATGTTTTTAAGGAATACTTCATTCTCCCTGATAACCTAGAGAGTGAAGGAAAAGTTCTTGAGTCTCTTTACCTTCTCTTCTAGGAGGAAAACTAATCTGCTTATTAAACCTAGATAGCATTCATTTGGCTATTGTAGAAATACAAACATTACACACTAAATGCAGGCCATTCAAAATCGCTGGTTTTTGCCTTGGTCAATGCCAGCTGCCACCTCCCTAGGTCTGCACCCATGACTGTTGGTACCCATCCAGACCACTATAATCTTGGGAGAAAGTGTGTCCTTGAATCCACATCCTCCAGCTACCACAGCAAGAGAATACTAAGTGCTATTCTCACCAATCCTGAAGTTGATTACATCCAGGGGTTGTTGTTATCTCCCCTAAACAAATATTATGGCAAAGTATTTGTGGGTGGCATCAAGTCTGGAGTTATCACTCTCCTTGACTTTCCAGAGTCTAATTAGCATTTTAAAAACATACCTGATTTCATTTAATTTCTCTCACTAATGCCTTTACTTGTGTTACTTATCTTGTCTTCATTCACTTTGGGTTTTTTCTTTTCCATCTCTTCCTCCTTCCCTTCTTTCTCTTCAAATGATTCTCCTCCTTCTGTTTCACCTTTTTCTTCATTAGTCTGTCACCTTTTTCTTTCTTCCTAAAGTCCTCTCAAATTAATTCCTGATGTTGAATCTCTAGCTTTCCATCTTCTTTAGCACAAATATTTCTCCTTAACTTCTCCTTAAGTCTTTTGTCTTCCTCAGATTAAATCTGTGACCTTTTTCACAACTCCTTAGCCCTTCAAATAACCTTTACAATTCCTTCTTTTTCTTCTCTTTTTCCTTCTTAAGCTCAAGCCATCTTCTTGGTCTTTCTCCTTCCTTCAAAACTTTCTGCTGCAGAAATTGGAAGAATAATTATACTTGATTGCCTCAAGGTGACCAGGGAAAAAGGAACAGAAACTGTATGTTCTAAAATATTTATAGCAGCTCTTTTTGTGGTAGCAAAGAATTGGAAATTTGGGGGATGGTCATGAATTGGGGAATGACTGAACAAGTTGTGGTATATAATTGGATGAAAAACTACTGTGCTATAAGAAAATATGAACTGGTTAATTTTAGAAAAATGTGGAAAGACTTGAATGACATAATGAAAAGTAAAATGAACAGAACCAAGAGAACATTGTGTACGGTAGCAGTAATATTGTTCAAAGAATAATTGTGAACAACCAAGTTATTCTGAATATTACAAATATTTAAATCAACTACAAAGGACCTATGAAGGAAGGTGCCATATACCTCTAGAGAAAGAAGTGACAAATAGAAGTATGCATGATGTGGTTTTACATATATTTGTAAGTCTGTGTCAGATGATGGCCCTCTCTAGTGGGGAGGGAGAGAAGGAGACAATTCAAACATTAAAATGTAAACAAAACAATTAAATTAAAAATCTTTTAAAAGATATCTATGTGAAGAAATAATCAAACCGTGACTGGATAGAGTCTGATTTGCTCTTTTCCATAACCCTACTAATTTTTCACACTAGGGAGAGAGAGGAAAGGGAAGAAGTTCTAATCATGAATATACTATGTGCCAGATACTGTGCTAAGTACTTTACAAATATCGTCTCATTTGATCATCACAACAATCCTGTAAGTTAGTTGTTTATTGAGACAGATCTCAAGTGGCTTACCCATACCTGGTGTCTTTGGCTGGATTTGAACTCAGGTCTTCCTGACTTTAGGCCCAGAAATCTATTCCACTGGCCTAACTGCCAAACAAGAAACAACTATTACCAGATATAGGATTAGGAGTCTAATGAATCTGTAAGAGTATGAGACTATCCTGGCTCCCACTGAGGGCACAATCTATTATAGACAGAAATGAGATATAGTGATATAATAGAAAGAACCCTAGGCTGGGGAAACACAAGAGACCTCAACACCAGTCCTGCTTCTGTCAGTATTTATTTAGTTTTGGCAAGTCATTTAAAATCTCTGAGCCTCTCTAAAATGACAGGTCAGACTAGCTGATATTTAAAGTCACTTCAACTCAAGTTGATATGATTTCATATTTGAACATGGACTAGAGAAGCGGTCTCAAACTAAAATATAACTGCAGGCCACATACTGACTTGGAAAACCAAAAATTAACATTGTCTATATTGTATTTTTATTTATTTTGTTAAACATTTCCCAATTATGTTTAAACCTGATTTGGGTCACACTCCAGAGTTTAGCAGACCATGAGTTTGATACCTCTGGACTAAAGAATCCCTATGGTTACCTTCAACTCAAAAATGTATAACTTTAAGGCAGGTATAGACCTAGGCATAAACTTTTAGTGAATATGACTATGAAAATTAAACTCATACATTGGAATTTCCCACATGCAAAGTTGTAGGAGGACAGGCTAATAAAATCACAATAGGACAAGACACCTCTCTCTATAGGCAAAAACAGGCACATAAACTGAGAGTTCACACATATAAGGAGAGTCTAGTCTGGTACTAAGTTGTTAAGTGGTCCAGAAAGAACATCAGAATTAAGCTTTCCACACATCCTAGCCATTGTCTAAAATGCAAAGGAAGTGATCGGGATGTACCTGCCTATTTTCAGAGTCCTCAGCCCTAGGCCTCCTAATATTAAAGTTATGATTACAGTGCTGGCCTTCACCCACTCATCAATACAATTATTCAGATATGTCATAACTATTGTGTATCAATCATAAACAAATTAGTATATTGTGCTCGACTGACAATTTCATTCTGGAGCTAATCATTTGATTATTTAACTTTCTTCATTAGCAGCTCTCAATCCATCACAATGATATGTGGCAAAAGAGAGGCATAGAACAATGAGCCTTGGCCATCAAGGAATCAATACAATCACAAGATTGGGTTGTTGGGATCAGCATGACTTCACAGAAGCACAAAAGTTGGTCTTAAGGCCTTTCAGCACCCTGATGCCCAGGGCAGAGCAGAAAAGAATTATCACTTCTTTTTTCCTGGCAATTCTGCCTCTCCTGATGCTTCCAAAGATCCTATTACTTTATTTTTCTGCTGAATCTCAAGTATGATTCATAAAGGCCTTGCAGATCCTGAAACCCAAGAATTTTTTTTTTCCAAACAAACTGCTACTTAATCATTCCTTGTTTTTTTCAATGTATTATCTTGTCCTAAGAAGATCAGCAACAGACATATTTTTTTAATTTCTAGTAGAGAACTGAAATATTGAGCTAAGCATTGTGCTATAAGACGATTTTCGATGTCTAGTCACTATTCAGTCATGTCTGACACCTTGTGACCCCATTTAGGGTTTCCTTGACAATAGGTATTGGAGTGGTTTGCCATTTCTCTCTCTGACTTATTTTACACATGAGGAAACTGAAGCAATCAGGGTTAAGTGACTTGCCCAGAGAGGCCAAATTTGAATTCACAAAGATGAGTTTCCTGACTCTAGGCCCAAAACTTTATCCACCACACCATCTAGCTGTCCCTCTATAAGGTGATACAAGCTACTTAATTAGGGAAATGGCCATGACATAGGTTAGGATTAACTCAGTTTTTGTGAAAAGGTGTTTTAAAAATTATGTGATCATCATGGTTTGGTGAAAATGAAGAAAATCACAGAAATAGAGTAAGAAGTGGAGAAATTACATATAGGGCTTATAATTTTAATTTTGTGGGATATAATTAATGATGTAAATTTGCACTTGAAAAGCAACTAAGAGAGGATTCTGGGAAGATGGCAGAATAGGTCAGAAAATTCCAAGCTCTCTAGATTTTCCCCCATAAAAGAGATGAAATAGCACCTCCAGGCTAATATTGAACAGTAAAAATAAGAGTAAGGGCAGAACAGGGGTCCTCCTGTGGCAATTAGAGAAGATCTGAAGAAAAGTCCCAGGATGAGGCTTGGTCCCTATGAAGAGTAAACACCTCCAGGCTAGGTCCTAGGTCCTAGGTCCACTTAAACAGCAAGCCACAAGCTGGCTTGGGAGGCTGCCTCAGCCCCAGTCATGGGAACCTTTACCCCCAGGACAGTGAGGGATGTTGGGCATCTGAGCTAGGGAAGATCAGGGAACCTCTGCCGACAAGGAACACCAGACCTAGCTGTTCTGCAGAGATGCAACAGAGTTAAGAAGGAACCAGCACACACTCAGTGAGTACAGAAGCAATAGGGCAGATGCCACTGACTGTGGGCACTTACAGGAAGCTGGAGATGTTGGTTCCAGTTCTAGATTGGGGGGGACTAAGCGGAGAGGGGTCAGGGCAGAAGTGGGGGGAGAAATGAAGAAGGATCTGAGGCCAGAGGCACCATCCCCCATACCCTAGGACTAGAGGTGATTATAAAAACTGAGCTACTACAAATTTTTTAAATACAAATTCAACCATAGGGTTTCTATGGAATAGAGAAGACTGGGGTTCATCTTCAGAGGAGGATACTGAAGCAAAGAAACTCTCTTCTACCCAATAGGGTAATGTGAAATTGTTACTTGCTCAAAAAGAATTTATAGAAGAACTTTTAAAAAAGACTTTTTAAATCAACTTAAAGAGATTGAGGAAAAACTAAAAAGGAAGAAGAAGAAGAACCAGCCAAGAAAAATGAGAAGATTATGAAAATAACGTCAACCAATTAGAAAAAGAGATCAAGAATCTTAAGGAAGAAAACCACTCCTTGAAAATCAGAATCAGACAAGGGGAAGCCAGAAAAGTTAAAAGAAACCAAGGAATAATAAAAGAAAATGTAAAGAATGAAAAAATAGAAGAGAATATGAAATATCCCATAAGAAAAAAAACTGATCTAGAGAATAGATCAAGAAGAGAAAACATAAAAATAATTGTACTGGGGCGGCTAGTGGCGCAGTGAGTAGAGCGTTGGCCCTGGAGTCAGAAGGACCTGAGTTCGGACCCAGCCTCAGACACTTAATGCACACACAAATGTAAACCTCGCCGTGTGACCTTGGGCAAGTTACTTAACCCCAATTGCCCTCCAAAAAAAAAAGCAAAAAATAAAAAAAAAATTGTACTACCTGAAAACTATGATAAAAAAAAAGAATCTGGATACAATAATACAAGAAAAAAATTTTAATTGTACTGAAGCATTAGAACAAGAGGGGAAAGTAGAAATAGAAAAAAAATCCACCAATCACCACCTCAAAGAGATCCTAAGAGTAAAACCCATGGTAATATTACAGTCAAATTCCAAAACCCCCAGCTCAAGGATACAGTATTATGAGCAACAAGAAAAAAATAATTTAAATATGGTGGTTCCACAATTAAAATCACATAAGATCTAGCAGCAGTGACACTAAAAGACTGCAGGTCTTGGAACACTATGTCAAAGAGCAAAAGAACTGAGGTTCCAGCAGAAAATATCATATCCAGCAAAGCTAAGCATGATCCTGAATGGGAAAAAATGGACATTTAATGAACTTTTACACTTCCAGGACTTTGTTTTTTTAAAAAAAAACTGAACCCAATAGAAGATTTGACATACAAGAGCCAAGAAAAATATAAAGTACATACCAAAAACTAATTGCGAGGGACTCAATAAGGACAGATTGTTTACCTTTTATGTATGTAAAATGTAAAATGTTATGTCTAAAACTGTTATTAGTAATTGGTTAGTTCATAAGAAAGATTAGGGTAGACCTAAGTATGATACTACTTTTAAAAGTAAAATCATTTAAGAACAGCTAAAAAGAGCAATTATTTTATAAAAATAAGGAGCAAGAGGAAGAACCAACACAGAGGGATTGGATGGGGAAGGAGGGCTGTTAGTTCTGAAAACCTACTTTCATCAGGAATGGGTTCAAGAGGGAACAATAAATGCATACCTTTATATATATTTGTATGTATGTATAAAAGTCTTCTAAATTCAGAAAGAAATAAAATGCTAAAAGGATGGGGGGAGGGAGAGGATAAGGGAAGGATCTCTAGAGGGGCAGGTAAGGGGATAGGTTACAGGGGGTATAGAAGGGTGTTTAGATTAACAGGAATGGGAAGACAACAGAGGGATCTATATAGGGGAGGGTCATGGAATAGGTCAAAGGGGGGTATAGAATAGTGTTTGGATTCCAGGGAATGGGAGGATAAAGGAGGGATCCTTGAAGGGAGCCTAGGTTAAGTAATAGGAGGGCAAAGTAGAGGGTAGGTAGAAGTAAAGTTGAGGAGTTAAAAATGATAGGAAATAAGAGATATTAACAAATGTAAAAACAAAGATCAGAAGTAGAATAGCAGGGAAAGTATATGTCTATGTATGTATGCATGTATGTCTATATAAGTATATGTATATCTATATATCTATAGATATATCTATATTTCTATATAAATATATCTGTGCTTAATTGTAGCCTTGGGTCAGGGGGAGGCAGGGGGAAAAAGAACAAAGTAAAAAGCACACAGCAGAGAAAAAAACTAACAAAGAAGCAAAGAAAAGATGGATAGCTCAGCACAATGGGTAGTACTTATTATATGTGTTTTCTTGAAATGGAAATTTATTGCTATATATTTTGAATCCTCTGCTGTACATATAATATGTTTCTTGTTGTGCATTTAAGTTTTAGTAATAATAAAAACCGACAAAATATTCTGTCACAGATTTACATCATTAGAAGGCAGAAGTGTGTGAGCAAACATTTCATCAGGTAGTGAAGAAATCTGTGGATCATTAACCTTTTCCTCATTCCCAAGAGATGATGGTTTCTCAGTAGACTGCCTCCCTTTAAAAAAAATGTGAGCTCTCCTGAGATCCACCAAGATAGTTCCCCAAACTTACATCTACTTCATTGTATCTAGTTAAACCAAAAGAGCCAATGTACACCCAAATTGATGAGGAAGGAGGTGCTAGTGCAGGAGGGACATTTAAGGTTGCAACTAACAATGCTTGAGGAGAAACCTGGGACTTTAAAGAAAACATAAATGAAACAAATACAAAGAAGCATACATGAAACATAAATCATGTCCTCTGGACTGACTATCTGCCATCTCCACACCCCCTTTTAAATCCCCTTCCTCGAGGATCAGATTCCAAGAGTTTCTAGCTATTAATTGGTTAAAAATAAACACAATATACCACTCACCAAACAACTTTATATATTTGAACAATGAGGGAAGGGGTCCAGGAAGGCTACTCAGGTTTTTCAGAAGTTTAGTTTTCAACCCAAACTAGAAATGCCAGCTACCAAGTGTCTAAGCTGGTGATCATCTGATCATCATTTTTCTACTTTCTTCTGTTCACTAATTACTGGAAAGAACCCAGCATACTCTCTTCCTGTACAATCTATCCTGTACTCCATCAGAGCTGAGGAAAGGAAAGTTCCAAAGCCAATGCCATGGTTAGTACAAAACTTTCTAAGGTGTTGGGCGACAATTAAGTGTGGATCAGAGGTCAGAAGAAAGACCTACAGAGGGAAGAATCCAGAGCACTTAGTTCCAGGTGAGTGAATGAATTGTTTGAATGGAAAGCCCAAATTTTATGTTTCCCTTTTCAGTTCTTGATGTGATCATTTGATGAGAAGACCATAGTGGGTAGTTATCTCCTCTTTCCACGCCTATATATTATACAGTTCTTCCTAGGAAAATTTGAATTGTACCTGCAGTGAATCTCTGTAATGCTGGTATTCTTTGAGACCTACAATTTGTATGCATCAAGCAACACTACACACTATACATTTTTGTAAATATAGACTGTGTTAGAGTTTTACTCCATTTAGAAATTGGCATTCTCAGTATTCCTCCCAACACTGAGCTCCAACAAAATATTACTAATATTGAGTATTCATTAAAAAGTCCATGAGTGATCCTCAGTTTTAGAATCCCTTCTGATTCCTGCATAAAGTCATAATGCATTAATTCATGATACATAAACAATAAGTGTAAAAGCTTATTAGTCCAGAATTTATCATTAAAAGACTGTATTGATTTGAGTACCCAGTAATTGGCTTTGCAGAGTTCTGTGATGCCTTCAATTTCTGTTTCAGTAACATTCGCTCCATTATGACTTCCTGTCCTATTTTATATTTTCAAGTACAGATGATCTTCCCCTTTTTCCACTTACTCCTCCATACAGATTTGTTGCCTTTGCTGGGTGTTTATGTTTCCTCCTACCTTAACCCCAGATTAAATTATATAAACCCCAGAAAGACAATCTAGGCAGCCCATTCAGTTTTCCTATGAGAAATCATGTGATATATGGATTTATAGAGAAAACACACTTAACTCTAAGCATCCAGTTGGAAAGATACCTTTTATATTTCTATATAAAATTATAAGAAAAATAAAACTTCACCAATAGTTTTGGAAAGAAGTGACTATATGGAGGGAAAAAAGTAGCATGCCTCAAGATGCCAAGCTAAGTAAAAGTGCTAGACATGTTCAAAGAGGGGAGTGGTAATCAGTTTGACTCAATAATAGATTATATGTAAGAGAGCAGGTGTGCTTAAAAAGTTTACAAATTGATTGGGGCAAGGGAGAAAGTATAGGTACAATACTCCTCTACCTTAAACAACATTGTTAGCATTTTCTCCAATAATATTTTAAATCTAGACAATCAACAAAACAATAAATCAAGTCCTGATTGGTACTCTGTGCTGATTCCCAAGTGGAAATGCTCACACTAAAAATTGAATTATCCTCTGATCTGGTTCTAGCACAACATCATGAGTAGGAGATAAAGCTGTTGCTAGAACAATGAAAAGGTAACCCCACCGATCTTCTTGTGAGCAGGAACCCAGCTCATATAGTCACAAGATCAGAAGAATACACTTGTATCTATGCTAGGTTGTAGTCTTTGATTAACCAGAAAATTTCAGTAGTAAGCCACAATTGACAAGTTAATGATGTCATTTCTACTGGCTTTCCCAGCTTTACAAATGCATAGGAAGCAAATATAAGGAGAGAGGGGAAAGATTTCAGCCTTGTGTTGAGATGAGATGGCAATCTCTAGTGTTCTGGGTCCTTTTTGTCTGTGTTTGTGTGTATATCCTGCCAGCATGATTTCCTTCCAGAGAAGGGAATTAGCATTTATACAGCATTTACTATGTGCCAGAAACTTGGCTAAGCTCTTCTTACAAATATCATCTCATTTGATTCTCACAACAACAGCTGGGCACTATTATTATCACCACTTTACAGTTGAAGAAACTAAGGTAGACAGCAGTTGATTGACTTGCCCAGGGTCACACATCTAGTAAATGCCTCAGGCCAAATTTGAGCTCAGGTCTTTCTCACTCTAGGCCTAGGGCTCTATTCACTGCACAATCAGCTGTCTTTGAAGGTAAGGCAACCAGATGGGTATATGCTTTTATTCCCGTAACTATTTCCTGAATGATCTCATTTTTGTCAAACTTTGTTGATCTGCACAGAGTTAATCCTTTAGTCAGTTATCTTTCAATAGCTGTGGCTCCAGGCTCTGCAGAAGCCTTGTAGGTACATTCTCAGACCATTTCTTTCTTTTTAGGGTATGCCACTCATGTGTCATCCAGAAAGGTTGGGCTTTGAATACCAGCAAGGAAAAGGAATTCAGAAGCATAGCATGTAAGAACTGGAAAGGACTTTGGTGATCAAGTCATTTGGACTTGATTCAATAGGGAACAGGAAGTCGTAAGATCTTTGGACAGTAGCATGACACAATCTCTGTAAGATTGATTGGGACTGAGAGACAACAGGCAGAAAGACAGGTGAAGACGTAATTAGAGTCCAATCAAGAGGTAACAAAGACCTGTACTGCTAGGGTGGTGGTGGAAAGGGAAAGGAGAGAACAGAAGTTATAATGCTGGGGTTGGGGAGGAAGAGTATTTGTTACATAGCAATTCCATCCAAAAATCATCTGAGAATTTTAGTTAACTGCAACCTCAATGAATTAATAACATGATCATCAAAAGTTACTTATTCAATAAAGAACTGAATCGAAAGAGACATAGTGTACAGAAATTATTGTCTAAAAGTGACAGTCTCCCCTGGTCAAATCACTTCTGAAATAGTATGGTTAGTTCTTGGTGCCACGTATTAGAAAGAACATTGGATAAACCGCAGAGCACCCAGAGGAAGGATATGACCATAATGGTGAAGGACCTTGAGATGATGCCCTCTGGTTAAAGATCTGGCCAAAGATTGTTTAATGGAACCAAAAACGCTAAGCCAGAAGAAGAAAAGCATATGAAGGACTATCACAGGCAAAAGGATTGGACTTATTCTATTTGGATGCAGAGGATAGAATAAGAAACACAGATGAAGTCACTAAGAAGGGACTTAAGCTTGACATTCATTGGGAATTTACTATTGGTGCTAACCATAAAGTAGATTGGACAGTCTCAGGAGGGAACAGGATACCCCTTGTTGCAGGTCTTCAGTCAAAGTGTGGATGACCACTTGTGGGTTATATTGTGGTGGGTATTCATGTTCACAAGTGGATTAGACAGGTGGTGTCAAATTCAAATAGAAATGGGGCCACTAAATCATACAGAAGAATCCCTACAGCTGTATATTGACTGGGGGAAAAACATAAATTAACATTATCTATGTTCTATCACATGTTCTTTATTTGTTAAATGTTTGCCACATTTTAATGTGGTTCCTGCCACACTGAGGAGGGCTGGGGTCTCACGCAGCCTGTGAACTATGTGTTTGACATCTCTGGATTAGACCATATTAGATAGCCTCTATGGTCCCTTCCAAATCTGAGATTCTGTGATTTGGAGACATTACTTCAGAGACAACTTTTCAGAAACAATTGTTCTACAAAATATTATACGCTTTACAGCCATCAGGACACAGTAAAGGATGCATTTAATTATCAACAGAAAACTGTGCTAAGCATTGTGTTTCATATTTGCTTAGTGATATGGAAAATGTACACATTTTGTACTATGAACCATTGTCTTTTGATTTGTTAGCATTAAAAGCCTCTGTTAGACTTCCTAAGGTAAATACTCAAAGCTAAACATTATAAGGATATGTATTGATGTGCAGTACATTTAAATTCTGCCACCAGTATTACTAGGTCTGTAATATGGACAAGTAAATTTATAGCTCAAAGTCTCAGTTTACTCATCTGCAAACTCAGGATAATAATAGCTATGGTACCTAACTCTAAAAACTATTTTGCATGTCAAATGAGATATATTTAAAATTCGATGTACAATTCAGTTATTATTATGAAATTAAATGAAGATCCTGAAAAAATATAAAGCCCTTAGGGTCAGGAATTAGTTCATTTTTGTCTTTTCACTCAGATTAGACCAATCACCGAAGACTAAGATGCTGTCAAAATATGACCTACTGATGTTTCAGAAAAGAGGCCTTAATGTTGCTGCCACTGAGCTAATGAAAGAAAACAAATGTTTTATAGTATACAAAGAACCACAACTAACCTAGATGAAACTCTCATCTGGGCTGTTAACCTTTCTGTTACTAAACCCTACCTTCACTAAAAGTCTTCCTTAAACTATAAATCTTCCTTAAATACCTGAGAAGTTGCCATGATTTTATTGGATGAGTGAAAAGGAAATCCTGACGTCTTTTCTCTGCAGGTATCTGAGTCTTGGGTACCATGCTAAGAAGTGATGGCCACTTGAAGTCTGAATTTGAGGATCGAATGAGATATGCTTAGCCCATGCCTGCCACAAAGTAATCATTTAATAAATACTTATTCCTTTCTTCTCTTCCTCAAATGGGCACCAGAAAAACTGAGGCACGAATTTGCTGGAAAAATAGAAAGGCTGTGGGCTGAGAGGAAGATGGGATTATTATAAACTGATTTGTATATAACAAGGTATTTATTCTACAGATCCAGAAAGTCCTCATTAAAAGTCCTTGTCAAAGCAAAAAAAAAAAGGGGGGGGGTGCAGCTAGGTGACAGAGTGAATAGAGCACCAACCCTGGAGTCAGGAGGACCTGAGTTCAAATCTGACCTCAGCCACTTAACACTTACTAGCTGTGTGACCTTGGGTAAGTCACTTAACCCCAATTGCCCCCTGCAAAAAGAAAAAAAAAATCCTTGTCCTAGTAATGTCTAACATGCAAGGCCATTGACATAATGATCTTTTCTGTCTTTTCCGCAGCTTGGAATTCAATGAACAAATCAGGAGCTGTGACTGAATTTGTCCTCTTGGGTTTCTCTGCTCGCTGGGAAACACGAATCTTACTCTGTTCTCTTTTCTTCATAGTCTATATCCTGACCATGGTAGGAAATGGGGCCATCATGTGTGCAGTGAAGTGGGACCAGAGACTCCATACCCCCATGTATATCCTCTTAGGGAACTTTGCCTTTCTGGAGTTCTGGTACATAAACTCCACTGTTCCTAGCATGTTAGAAAACTTCCTCTCAGAAACCAAAACTATCTCATTTGCTGGCTGCTTCCTCCAATTCTATTTCTTCTCCTCCTTGGGTACAACTGAAATCTATTTCCTGTGTATCATGGCTTATGATCGTTATCTTGCCATCTGCCACCCATTACACTATCCAACCATCATGACCCTAAAGCACTGTTGCACCTTGATGGCTGTGTGCTGGGTGCTTGGCTTCTTAAGCTATTTTCCCTCTACTATACAACTCTCTCAGCTATCATTCTGTGGTTCCAACATCATTGACCACATTATTTGTGACATAGATCCACTGATGGCTCTATCATGCACACCTGCTCCTGTCACAGAAATTCTGTTCTATATCCTAAGCTCCCTCATACTTTTCCTCCCCATACTCTACATCCTTGGCTCTTATATCCTGCTACTAAGAGCTGTGCTGAAAGTGCCTTCAGCTGCTGGCCGGCGTAAGGCCTTCTCCACATGTGGATCTCATCTGGCCATAGTCTGCCTCTTCTTTGGGAGCCTTATGATCATGTATGTGAGCCCAACATCTGAAAATTCAGGTGAAACACAAAAGATCATTAGCTTGTTCTATTTAGTGGTGACACCATTCTTAAACCCTCTGATCTATAGTCTCAGAAATAAAGAAATGAAGGCCGCTCTGAGAAAAGTCATGGGGATAGCTTCAGAATAAACAAAGCTGCATCCATGAATTTTACATATGGTTCTATGATCTAATTACAGACAATTTCAATTAAACACACAATGATTAAGTGCTTGCCTTCAAGAAAACAATGGAAGAAACATAAAGATAAATTTTTAAAAACCCTTGAAAAAGGAATATTCTTCTTCTACTACACCTGACGGTTAAGAGCTGAGCTAAGACATCTTCTCAGAAAGGTCCCTCATCTTTTTATGCCTTGTCTTATTGTACTGGTTCAGCTGAACCTCAGCTAATAGAAAGAATCAAATAAAATTATTACCTGAAAACAATCATATAGGTTTCAAAATGGTGTTGCTAATTTTGCACTGTTTGGATTGCTCCATTCTGTTTTGCTATTGACTGCTGGAAATAGACACATTTTTATATAATCTATCAACACTATTTGTGACTGAGGCAATACAGTTTTAGAAATTAAAATTAAAAATTAACTGAAAAATTATAATTGAGGCTTTGACCTAACACAACTTCAGTTTGACTCCTTTGCACAATTTGTTTAGAACTAGTATTATAAATTGTCTTAGTGAACACAAATTTCTTCATCAACAAGAGAGCATTTAAGTGTACAAAGAACAAAAATTGATTATTTATGAAACCAAAAATTTCTTTAGGGAACAATTTAGTAGTTTGCTTTTTTTGTGATACACATGCCATTTGTGACATACATGCCGTTTCACTTTCTCAGTGACACACATGCCATTCATTTGAATCCAAAAAACAGGTATTTAGTCACATCTGACTCTTTAGTGACCCCATTTGGGGTTTACTTGACAAAGATAATGGAACATTTTGCCATTTCCTTCTCCAGCTCATTTTACAGATGAGCAATCTAAGGTAAACAGGGTTAAGTGACTTGCACAGGGTCAGTTGTTAAGTGCCTGAGGCCAGATTTGAAGTCAGGAAGATCACAGAGCTCTATCCACTGTGCCACCCAGCTGTGAAACTATATTAAAAAAAAAAAATGGTACCTGCCATCAAGGACCTTACATTTTACTGAGACAACAAACATGTAAAAAGGTAATTAAATACAAAGAATTCACAAAATTATACAAAGTAATTTCAAGAGAGAGAAAGCCTTAACAACTCAGGGGATCAGAAAAGGCACTAAAACTGTCTTGAAATTATGACTTTGAGGAGGTAGAAATGAGGATGGAATATTTTCCAGACGCGAAAGACCACTTGTACACTGAATCCTAGTGGCTCTTCCCTGTACATCTGGCACTACAGATTCTGGTGTAGGATGCCAAACCTCTCTTTTTCAGTAGGCAACCATTAGGGATGTACTAGAGGTTGTTAAATTTTCAGTGTAAGCATTTATACCTTGGGAAATTGGCGAATAAATTCGGAGATTGATTTATTGTTTTATCGATTTATAGACTTTAGAAAGATATGAAGAAAATGTTAATCGAGCAAATAAAATTTAAAAGTGTGTCATAGATGAATTTTTCTTCAGGGAGCCTTTGGTTAAACATTTACCAGAGCACCCCTACTAACAAACCAACTGTTTTCTTATTCTTGGATTCACAGAATGTAAGCAACAGTAAGTCTAGGAAATAAAAGATATCCCTTAGCAGCTTTGGGAACCAAGAACTGACTTTTTATTTTTATGGATGAGCGATCCCACCAACACGCAGAGAAGACCTTCCAAGTCTCATTCTATGCACTTCTTATCCATGGCATCCTATAGAACCTCCATAAACAAGCTATGGAATGTATACTGGCGGCCTTACTCTCTGTCCTTGAATTCCAAACAAGCGCATTTTGTAAGTTTCACTAAGATGAAGTACTCAATACTATAGCCACAATAGCATAAACTAAAATCACACTATAACTAGGATGAAACCAGACCTATAGAATAGAAAAGGAAATGTACCTTGTTCCTTTTCTTAGAGACGTGGGAGTCTATGGAAAATGTTAAGTGTTTACTGTGTTAATAGGTTACATTTGTGTAAACTTCTTTGTAATAAATGAATACTTATTGGATTTGTGGGAAATAGGAGTTTTGGAAATGATTGTGATGGAAAAAGAAAAGTCATAAAGCATTAATTTAAAAAAGATTAAAAATATAAGAAATTCAGATTGAACACATACTTATGTTTTCAAAAACACTGAAATTCTTTAAAAATAATAATAAACTCAAACATCATGCTCAAAAACCAAATGCAACTCTCTCATCTCTTATTCTTACTAAATGGTGAGCCCTCCTTTTCCATTTTTCTTGATGGCATATTTTATGACACTTCTTGTAGGCAATTCATCATTGGTAATATACTTCAGTCTACTTACATTTACCATGCTTCTCTCTTTTGTCTTTTGGGTCACACACAATTGTGATTCATTGTAAGTTCTATTGTTTCCTAATTTCCAGATAGATGGTATTCATCTCTTGAAGATTATTGGTGATAAGAGGATGAGTATTTGTATCAGAGAAAAGCTTGGGATTGTTAAAAGCATCACATAATTGACCACATGAAATACAACCCATTCTCCTATTCAGTTTGTGGACCAGATCATTGCCCATCTTCATTGCTTAAATAAGACAGATAGATACAAAGAAAGAGAAACAGAAGTAGAGACCGAGACAGAGACAAAGAAGAGAGATAGACACAGACTAAATAAAAAAGCAGCCTTTTGAAATATGCAACATAATCTGTGGCCTATTAGCTCTATTCTTTGTAAGAGGCCATGAATCTCCAGTGTGCTGGGCCTTAACACAAGCAGCATAATATTATTTACAAATAAGAACTTCTGGAAGACCCTACAATCCATTTCAGTTCTGCAAAGGAATACTCTGTGATAGTGGCAAAAAAAAAAGTTTTAGCATCATTCATTGTATTCTCTCCACATTTCCATCAATTTTGTGACTCTGAAAATGTGATCTCTAAAAAAATAATTTTCAAGTGTTTCATTGTCCTTACATTTTCATCAAAGCTGCCTTCAAAGACATATTTAAATATTGCCATAATTTATATGGACAAGAACATAGGCATATGAGTTAATAGCTCTGTTACCATTTTTGGTAATGGACAGGCAAGGACAACAAAAGAATTAGGTAAACTCCTCCTCTTTCACAAATGGGGTGCTCCCAAGGCACTACCCAACTGCTTCAACATGAGAAAGATTATAGAGGTCATAGAAGGAGAAATGTATAGGAGTTGTCAAAACTGAAGAGAAATATCCAGTCTCACATGGATGTGGAGTAAGACCAGTGCTAATGTTGCCTGGTGCCCGGAGAAAAAGAACCAATGTCAAATGGAAGTCATCAGAACAACTGGTGAACACAAAGCCAAGGAAGAACAGGACAAAGAACCATGATGTGAGGAGCAAACAGGGAACAGTCATTTCATTATACTGTAAATCATGTGGATTGCAGAGGGTCCAGGTAGGATATGTGACTCACCAGAAACTTAGAACAAAGTAAACTTTTTTTGAAATTCTAGGGGCTCACATGCGAGCCCTTTCAAATACTTGAAGACAGCTCCTAAGTCCATTGTTTTCCAGGTGAAATATCCTCAGTACCTTTATCATCATCTAACATGGTCTCAAGACTTTTCACAATCCTAATGACCATCATGACTATCACTTCCTTCTTCCTGGAAGTTTTGTTTCTTCTAGTGCTATATAAGATGTTATTACCTTCTTTTCCTGCTGAATCTCAGGTCTGATTCATACAGAACTTTTGCAAACTTCTGAAACCTATGGAACTTTTTCCAGACAAATTCGCTACCTAATCATTCTTCCTCTCAATGTACAGTCTGCTCCTAATAAGATCTGCAGAAATGAGTTTAATAAACAGAAAAGGAACAAAGAACAAAAGAAAGAAGTGGCTGGAATGAGAAGTATTGAGTGTGTGTTAGGAGATAATAGCAATATAATTAGAGGAAATATCATGGCATAGACTGTGTTTATATCAATTGATGTGAAAAGGTATTTAATAAATTATATGCTCATCATGGTTTAGCAGAAATGGAGAAAATCACAAAAAGAGAATAAAAAGTAAAGAAAACAAATGAAAAGTTAATGGCATGAATTTAATGATGTAAATTTGCAGGAGATAAGCCAAGTAAGAGGATTCTGTTACAAATAAGGCTTATTAGAAGGAATATTTGTGTGAAGCAAATATTTCATCAGGGGATAAAAAGACCTATGAATCATTAAACTTTTCCTCATTCCCAAGAGAGGATTATTTCTCAGTAGACTACTACCTCCCTTTAAACTAATGGATGTTCTCCTGAGATCCATCTAGATATATCCCAAAGACGTATTTACTTCATTGTACCTCATGAAGCCTAAAAGCCAATCTACTATGAATGAGGGAAAAGGTGCTAGTGTAGAAGGGACACTTAAGATAGCAACCAAGGATTCTTGGAAAGATACTTAGGACATGAGGGAAATCATTTATGCGAAAAACAAATCTGTCCCATGGGAATCTAACTCCCTTTGCCATCTCTCCTCATCCCTTTCAAAGCCCCTTCATCAGGGATCAGACCCCAAAAGTTTCTAGCTATTGACTGTTAAATAGAGATCTCTATTCAACTAGTAAGGAAAGTGATCCAGGAAGGAGATTCAGTTTTTCCTGAGGCTTCTTCTTCAATTCAGGCTAGATATATCAATCTCTAAATAAAGATAGTACCACAGATGTTGATCATCACTCTTCTGCTTTCCTCTATTCATTAACTACTACAAACAATCCAAAATACTCTGTTCATATACAATCTATTCTGTACTCTGTCAGTGTTATTTAAAAAAAAAATGGAAGGTTCAGAGTTAATGCTATTGTAGCTATAAAACTTTGTAAGATGTTGGGTAACACTTAAGTACAGAAAAGAGATCAGAGGAAAGACATCAGATTCCAGATGAGAGAATATAAAGTTTGAATGGGGACGTTTAAATTCAAAGTTTTTCTTCTCAACTTTCTCCATGACCACTTGATGGGGCGACCATAGTGGATAAGCTATTTTCTCTTTCCATAACTATACAACACACAAATCTTCCTCAGAAAATTTTAATTAAATCATACCTACTGTGAATCCCATTTTATTATGCTGGCATGCTTTGAGGAATATGATTTTTATATTTTAGGGGACAATAATTCACAATGCATATTAATCCACATCATAATAGTTTGTGATCAAACAAGAAACATTTGTAAAATGCTTAGCACAGAGCCTAGCATAGAATAGGTGTTATATAAATGCTTATTTCCTTCTCTCTCCTTTCCTCTGTTAGAGTAGGGTTTTTCTCCAATTAGAAATTGGCATTCTCAATACCTCTCCCAACACTGAGCTTCAACAAGAAACTATTGATATTTCCACTCATTCCCAAAGTCCATGAGTGTTCCTTAACTTTATAATTCACTGTACTTCCTGCATGAAGTCATACAGTATGCCTCATGATAGTGAAACCTGTGTTACAGAAATTTATTGCATTGAATTTACCACTAAGGGACTGTATCTATATGCAATATCCCATAATAATCTATGCAGAACTCTGTTAAGCCTTCACCTTTATGTTTCAATTACATATCCTCCATTATGATTTTCCATTCTTTTTTGTGGTTTCAAATAAAGATGATCTTCTACTTCATCCATTTGCTTTAGCATACTAATTTGTTACCTCTTCTAGGATCCTATGTTTCCTACTGCCTTCAACCCAAATTAAATGATTCTTTTTTTTTGCTTTTTGGAGAGGGGAATGTTAGGCAATTGGGGTTAAGTGACTTGCCCAGAGTCACACGGCTAGTAAGTATTAAGTGTCTGAGGCTAAATTTGAACTCAGGTCCTCCTGACTCCAGGAACAGTGCCCTATTCACTGAACCACCTAGCTGCCCCTAAATTAAATGATTCTTAAATCCTCTAAATTAACCAGACAGAAAATGTAGGCAACCCATTTAGTTTTCCCATGAAAAACCATATGTTATATGTGGATGTAGAGAGAACATGCCTACCTCTTAGTACCTAGTTGGAAAGCTACATTTTATATTGCTCTATAAAGTGATAAGAAAGAATAGAACTTCACCAATAAGACTGGGAGGGAAAGACTATATGAAGGGAAGGAAGTAGCAGGACTCAAGGCACCAAGATGGAGAACTATATCTCATATTTTAGGAGAAGTGATAATCAATTCAACTGCAGAATAAGTTACATATAAGAGAAGAGTAATAGAGAAAACTGGTGCTAGAAAAATGAAAAGGTAACCTACCTGAGCTGCATGTGAGCAGACACTTATACTACTGTGCTATAAAAAATGATGAGTTTAATGATTTTAGAAAAACATGAATAGAATTGCATGAAGTAAGAAAGAGCGAAATGAGCAGAACCTATAGAATGTTGCATACAGTAACAGCAATATTGTTTTGAGAACACCTTTGAATGACCTAGTCATTTTGACTATTAAAAATACATAACTTAACTACAGAAGACCTATGAAGGAAGACACTATCTGCATCCAACTAAAGAACAGATAAATAGAAGTGTGTATGGGATGATTTTACACACATATACACATTTGTGTCTAGTGAGAGCAATCAGGGAAGGATAGAAGGGAAGAAAAAAAATACATGATAACTTTCTTATATATTTAAAAGGAATAGTAAGCTGTACATAATAGATTTGCATTTCCATATAAAAGCATCTTTTTTTCTATTCTATAATATTATGGAAATGCTTGTTTTATTTCATAAGTTTGGAATAAAATAAATAAAATTGTTGAAAAAAGAAACCTATCTAAGATAGCCTCAAGATCAGGAGAGTGTCCTAGAATCTCTGCTAGGCTGTGGGCTGTGATTATCCAGAAAAATTCAGTAACAAGTCATAATTGACCAACTGCTGATAACATTTTAAACTGGTCCTCACCCTATTGAAGATGCATAGCAAACAAATACAAGGAGATAGAGGGATGGAGCTCAGACTTGAATTGGGATGAAATGACACATTTCTGATGCTTTGGGTCCCAAAAGATTTTTCTCTTCTGGCATATCCTGCTATAATGGCAAGCAAAGAAGTAGTTAACATCTTGTTTCGGTTGTTGAATTAACACCTTGTTTCAGCTATTTAATTAACACGGAAGTAGTTAACACCTTGTTTCAGTTCATGATCATATCAAGTATTAAGATCCAGAACTTGTGAATCCCACAACTTGTGAACCCTAGAATTTGTGAACTCCTGAAACAAGAAGAGGAGGAGCTAATGACCACATATGAGGAGAGGCCCAGGCTGGAGAGAACAGAACTGAGAAGGGAGCTCTTGTGCTGGAGGAGAAAATTTGTGGTATCCCGGCACTCTATGTTTGTCTGTTCTGTCTGTGTTGATGTTTGTTTGTGATACTTTCTACAGAAGCCCTGGGACCATTGTCTGTTTACAGAAGTCCTGGAGGAGAGTTTGAAGGTCCTGGTGTTGTGCAGAGAATAAGAGCAGCCTAGACTTGGGATCAAGGTAAATTTAGGTGTGGATTTATTGATCAAGCTAGATACTGCCTGGAATATGGACTCAAATCATGCCCTAATTGGGGTGCACACAGTGCTTATAAAGGCTAAAACCACAAAAACCACTATTGCGGAGGGGAGCTAGCATAAGCAATGATGTACAGAAGCCAAAAATTGCCATTGGTTAGAACTATAGCTCAGGGCTAATTTGGGAAGATGGTGAAATGGTACAAGGGGACAACTTTTCCTGGAAAGGAAAACAGAACAGGGTGGAGGGTACAGACAGGGTGAAGGGTACAGGCTAGGGGTTATGTTCTGGGTAAAGGGTGTGGGGACCCTGCTTGGTCAGCAGGAACAGAACAGGGTGGTCTCTCCTTAAGATAAACTTGTTTCATAAACCCGGGACTAAGCCTTGGGCAATACCCAAGACTATGCCTTAAGCTGTTTAAAGCTATTATATGGTATAGGATAGAGACAAAGACAACTATATAAAGGGGCTTAATGGTGGGCTTCAAATCAGGAGATAGGTGATTTGGATTTGGGCACAACACTGGGACTTTACTGATGATTTGTATTGATCTCTTGGACCTTGTTTGTGGGTCGGTGTTGATTTCTATACTGATGATTTGTGTTGAGTTCTCAGACGTTGGTGGGTCTGAGTTGATTTTATAGGCAGATAGTGAGTTGAGGATGGTGCCAGCAATGTGTATGAATATCATTGTGGCTCTGTTAAGCTTTGTCTTCCCAGAAACAGGAACTGTGAAGGACTTGAGGTGGACTGGACATTGTGAACTTCAATATGGAATGGGAACTGGACAAAGAACTGGACAAGGAGCTGGACAAGGAACTGGGAACTACCTGCCTTTGAACCCAGGTGACAGTTGTGTAGATTCAGGCAGGAGCTGGGACCATGGAAGAGGAACCAGGGAAGCTGAGAACTGGCCTCAGTCAAGGTGAAAAGATCTCTTCTTGGGTACCTGATGCTGACTGAGAAGATTACGATTTACCATGACCTAGGGGTGGAGAACATTGACCTTTCTACTTTGTGTACATTAAGGAGACAAGCCTCCTTAAGGATAATTGAACTACAGACCTACTGAATCATTGAGTTACTAAATGATTGAGTTACTAAATGGTTGTACTTTGTTTAAAACAATGTAGCCACTTTGGTAAAAAAAAAAAAAAACTGTGTGGCCATTTTAGTGATAAGTTGCTATGTCATAACATTGTGAATGCTGTACTTTGATTTCTGTGGATATTTTGCCTTAATTTACTGCTAGATAAATAGAAAGTTCACTATACTATGTAATCAGAACCTTGAAGCTGTTCACAGCAGCAGTCCTATGTAAAGCTGCTCGTGCTTAGCCTGCAAGCAGTATGGACTTCCTTTAAGGGAAGGTGTGGAGGGACTTATTCTGTAGATTTTCATAATTGTCTTCTGAATTTTTGATGTTTTGGTCAAAACATAGTGATCTGGACACAGTTAACATTGTACACCTTTATCTTTCAATAGCTCTGGTTCAGGTTCTGCTGAAACCTCAGAATGTAATTCTGAGGACTTTCCTTTCTATTTAGGTGTTTCAGTTAATCCAGAAAAGTAGATTGGGCTTTAAATATCAAGAAGGATAAGGAATTTAGAAGCATAGCATGTAAGAACTGGAAAAGTTCTTGGAAATCAAACAAGGCATTTGGATTTTATTCAATAAGGATGAGAGATCTTCAGGCATTAAAGATCTTTGGGCAATAGGATCACACAACCTCCATAGAACTGATTGTTGCTGGGAGAAACTAGAGGCAGAAAGGCAACTTAAGAAGAAATTATAATAGTTCAACATGAAGTAAGGAAGGTCTTAACTACTATGGTGGTAGTGGTGGACATGGAAAAGAGAAGATAGAAGTTATAAGGGAAAAAGAGGATGCTATATAAATATTCTATCCTCAGATGATCTGAATATTTTTGTTGTTTTTGTCCACTCATGTCCTACTCCTCCTGACTCCATTTGGGTTTTGTTTTTTTCTGAGCAAAGATACTGGAGACATTCACCATTTCTTTCTCTAGCTCATTTTGCAGATGAAGAACTCAGGCAAACAGGGCTAACTGATTTACCCAGGATCACACAACTAGTTAGTATCTGAGGCCAGATTTGAATGCAGGAAGATGAGTCTTTCTGATTCTAAGCACAGGGCTCTGAGCTCTGTCCACTGTGACATCTACCTGCCTCTGAATGTTTAGTGGACTTCAAATAACTTAATACATGTCAAAAACAGTGCTTGCCTTATGAGATTACATAAAGAGGGACGTAGTATGCAAGAAAGATAGTCTAAAAGTCTTAACCTACCCTAGATGGGTCATTTCTGAAGTATTATGTTTACTTCTTGGTGCCAAGTATTAGAAAGAACATTGGATAATCTGCAGAGCTCTCAGAGAAATTATAATGACCCAGATGGTGAAGGAACCCAAGATAATGCCCTGTGGCTAAAGATACTACCAAGAATTGGTTAAAGAAATCAAGGAGCCTTAGCCAAAAGAAAAAATGTTTGAAAGACTATTACAAGTAAAAGGGATAAGACTTATCTTCTCATATTCAGAGGACAGAATAAGCAGCAAGGGTCTAAGTTCCTAAGAGGCAAACGAGAATTTGACATTCATTTGGAATTTCCTAACTATCAGAGCTGTCCATAAGTGGAAGGGACAACCTCAGAAGGGAGAAAAATGAAATTCCCATTGCTGCAGATCTTCAAGACAAGTCTGGATGACTATTTGCCATGTACATTGTGACAAAGATTCTTGTTCACACATGGAAGAGATTCCATGGCTTTGTGGTCCCTTCCGGCTCTGAAATTATGTCATACATGACATTTGCCTCAAGGGGGCCTTTAGAGAGGAAAAAAATAATTCTTCGATACATCGTACACTATCTTCCTTACTCATTATTAAAGTGCAGGGGGTTAATCAGTTTGGCATTATCGCTCGGTGGACCAATTCCTGCTGAGATCCAGTGGCACTGGAATTAATAAAAAGTTTAGTCTGGGGGGATAGTTTTGACGACTTGAGAAGGAAGAGTAATTTCTTACTGGGAGTTTGGGGAAAAGGTATAACAGGCTTTTCCAAGCCATGGCCAGTCACAAGGACAGAGCCCAAGGGAACCAAGCCATGGGGTTAATCACAAGTAGACCTTGCCTAGTAACCATACTCTTATGGGAAAGACTAAGGAAATCCAAACAGTCATTGAGAAAGGTATCTACTTCTACTCGTCCTGAAGCTTATACTTCAGGGAGCTTATAGAGAACATCTTCTCAGGAAGATCAATCCTTCATCTTTTGATGCCTTGACCTTCCTGATCCAGTTAAACCTCAACTCAATTAGATTAAGCATCAGGTAGAAGTATTACCTTATAAACTTAAAATGATCTAATAGGTGTTAACATGGTGTAATTTATTCTGTCCCTGTTTCATTCAGCTTATCTTCATGTGGAGGGACAAATACAAACTGGAAAATACAGGTTATAAATTAAATAGTATAAGAACATTAGCACCCTCAGGGATAAATAAGGCTTTTGTGTACAAGGTGGCACCTGAACTGTGTCATAAAGGAAGTTATGACTCCCAAGAGGCAGAAGTGAAAAGAAAGGGCACTCCAGACATGAGGATCTTCAATTCTGGTGGTTCCATTCTGTCCATCTGACACTGGAGCCTTTTTTATTCTTACTCTTATATTCACTGAAAGTAAAAAAAATAGCCAGTCTTCCCCTGTATTAGACATTCTATTTCCTGGTCCAAAACATTCACTTTAGACCTATCTTGCTATATCTCTTGGGATAGCAGAAGATAAAAGATACTCCTTTTCTGTTTTGGGAACCAGGAAATAATGCCCTACTCTGATGGATCTGTAATCACACTGAGGTAATTCCCTCCAATGATAGATATTGTAACCCACTCAGGTCCTCTCATTCTTTGCAATTCTTATCCATATCAAACCATGAATCTTCCATAATGAATCCATGCTCCGTATTGAAGGCCTTCCTTTATGGTCTTCAGATGTTTAATGACTGCATTTTGTACAAGATACAAAACAAGGGCTACAACAATGGAAACTAAAAAGCATTAAAATTAAAAATAACACTGTAATTAACAACATCATTCAGACCTGGAGAATAGATGAGGAAATGTACTTCCCTCCTTTTCTTGGAGAGACTGGGGACTACAGCTATTCTCCAGCTACCTTCATGCCATACTATCTTGCCAGACACCTAGTTCCTGTCCTAGGGCTTTACTTGCTCCTGATTAGTGAGAGTTCTCCATAACTACCCCAACCCGAATCCACAAGACTGCCTCCTGCTCTCCAACCATACTTTTACAATGCTTCTGGCTATACCCCATAAATTTCCATCTCCAGTTCTTGGAACAATAATTAAATCAATATCCAGAGTCATATGACCAACAAGATGGAAGAATATATATATATATATATATATATATATATATATATATATATATATTTTTTTTTTTCTTCAGTTCTTACTAACTCTCAAAAAATTGGAAAACAGGGACTTTCCATTGCACATTAGCTTATAGTTCCAGAGGTAGGTTCACCAAATCCCACTGTATTGTTTGGCATTAGAATGGACTCTCATTGCCTAATTCCCCATTATGCTCAGTACATGGTAAATGCTTAGTAAGTGCTTACACATTGATTTTGAGACTTTTTCATAGTTATATATCAAGCCAAATACCAGTGGCAGTATTCAAAAGCATATCTTCCTAGTGCCAGGTCAAGTACTCTATTATGCCACAGTTAATTGGTAAAGTTCAAATGGAATGAAATAAACTATATGGCTGGTAGTCATTATATTTTGAAGGAAAAATTCAAATCAAAAATGCCATGAAATGATAGCAGTTATGCAACATCAGCCTATAAGAAAGGAAGGGGAGGCAGGCAGATGTCACAAACGAAGTTCAAATACTAATTTCCCTGCAGAGAGGAAACAGGTCCTCAGTGAAAAATGATCCTCACACAGAGAAAAGAGCTCCTGAGATTTCTCATACATTTACTTTGACCCTGGTGTATCATTACTAAGACACCAGAGGGAAACTTACCCAAAATATTGTGAAATGCCAGGGTATAGCATGAAGTAACAGAAATGGGGGAGCTCTGGATCTTAGAAACCTGGGAATCCATGATAATTGTTGATAGGAAATATAAATTGGATCACATACACATAGTTCAAATCACTACAAGAGAGAAGGTATGGAAATTATAAGGTATGGAAAAAGTCAAAGGAAATACAAATATTTTTTTTATATTCTATACCCCACCCTTTCCTTCTATCCACCAAAAAAAAATTTCAGATTAGAATGCTTGAAGAAGAGCTCCTTGCAACTCATTCCCTCCTTGCCCAAATCCTCACTCTGTGACTTATAACTCATCAGGAAAAAGAAGGGAGTTGGACTAAATGGCCTTTCAATTCTAAATCTATGATCCTATTTGAATCTTATCTAATCTTATCTAATCTTATCCATAGTAGAGGTCCACTGAACCAAGAGGTAAAACAATTTCAAATCCTATTTCACCCAGGTGAGCCAGCAAGTTGGTAGTACAGCAGATAGACTCTTAGATGTGGAAACTCACTGAGTTCAAATCTAACTTTGCACCCTTGACTAGCAGTGTGACTTGCTATTATTACAAATAATAACACCTACCTCCCATGGTTTTTGTGAGGATAAAATTAGATAACTTGGTAATGTGTTTTTGAAATCATTAAAGCACCACATAAATGCTAATTGTTAAGTATTAATGACTCTATAGCTATCAGAGGAAGGTTTATATTATAGCCAGCACAATGACTGTTTTTTCTATGTGCTACTGTTGTACAATGAGGATGTATATTTTTGAATAAAGTTCTTCACTATTCATTCTTCTAGAAAAAATCTCAAAGGCTTCCAGGAGTTCTTCTCTGTCTAGGAATAGAGATACCCTAGGAGGACTCAGGGGAAAGTGGATCTGATATTAGTGTGTATGAGTGCAGAGGAAGAGAGACATTCTTATCAGCTAGGTGATGATATATGAATGTTATGCATTGGATCTCAAAATTCTACCTCAGTGGATTCAACAGGTGGTTCATGGGGTGGGTGCAGGAGTAATCATATTTCTCTTATAGAAATTACATCAAATAATAATTTACAGGTGGCAACTTTCATCAGTAACTCTTCAAGGGCATTCTTACCATTTCACTTCCTTATTGCTCTTATGTCAGCTTTTCCAGGGGCAAACAAGCTTGTCTTGAAAGGCCAGAGGAATTTTGCACTAATCTTATCCATAGTAGAGGTCCACTGAACCAAGAGGTAAAACAAGCCTTTCTCTCAAGGGTCTGAAAAAAATGACATCTCTCTAAGTACACAACTCTTGCCATCAAGATATGGGAAAGGTGCAAGCCTTTCGATTGGTCCTATTAAATACTGTGGGGCCAACTTCTAGAATCCAGAAGATGAATTTCCTAGGCTCATTGTTTTTATTCTCCTCTGTTTATTTGTACCTTCACCAAGATTGGGCCAGATATTATAAATTTTGCTTGCTAATAAAATTCACACAAGATTAAGTTTTAGGTTGAGATTGTCCATGTTTCACTTATTTCAGTTATCTAATGTCCTTTCTAACTCGAATTTTTTTGTGATTCTATCGTAATAACCAGAGAAGAGGATAAGACTTTTAAGCTCCAGTTTCTGGGGAAGAAGGCTCAATTTTTCTTCCTGGTTCCATGGATGAAAATCTTGTGACTGTAGTAAGTAATGGCAATGTTTACAACACATGGGACTCTTGTTCCAGGGTGCAGGATGAAGATGTTTGACCCTTCACTAAGAGAGGAAGAAGGTTGCCCCTATATATTTTGAGCATCCTGTTATGCTAAAACAGTTCTAGGAAAGGGTTTTTTTTTTTCTCCACCTGGAAATGATTTATTAGCCCAGTAATATTCTTCATCAGTCAGCACACACAAACACATACACATACACACACACACACACACACACACACACACACACACACACACCACTAACACATCACTGCCTATTTAAACAGAGTATTGCCCCTTTAAGTTACACAGATTTAAGTTAAACTTATTGGAAAATTCTTCCCCTGCCATAAAAATCATATCAATTGAACCATATATTCTTTTCATTGAAAAAAAAGGCTAATGTTTAACATGATTTCAAAAGTGTACTCCTATCATGAAAATATAATTCTTTTCTGTGTTTAGTCCTGATTGGAACAAGTACAGAATAGTACAACTTTTCTTCTCTATGGACTTTATGGAGGACAAAAGGATCAGTTTTGGTAAGTGAGCATGTTACCCAGAACAACATATTATTTTGCGCTAGGTATCCTATGAGATAAGTGAATATATTTCATTGCTTTGTTATAAACAGTATTAAATATTAAAAAGCACTAAACTTGCTTTTGTGACTACATTGGAATAAATTAATTTTAGCATATAAAATATCTGAAATAACTTAGCAGCCATTTCCTCTAAGATTCAAACAATTTTTGTTCCCCCTGGAGGTCTTCAAGGAGAGTCTGGCTAATCATTTGCTAGGTAGGTTATACTGGAGAATCTTTTCATGCTGATGTCATGGACCTCTTCAAGAACAAAGGACAAACAATAACAACAATGGCATAGATAATACTAGATGGATACTGAGGTTTCTTCCAATTCTTAAATTTGTGATTCTGTGATATAGTCATTACTGTACATCTGTCATTTTACATGTTTGTTGTCAGTATGTACTTGGTTCCATGGGGTCTGATTTCTTTCTTTGCATTATTTAATGAAAATATTTTCAGATATTTTTATACTATACTCTTCACCCTTACAGTTATAGACATTTCTATTTTTGTAACCATCATGGAAACACAGAACAAGTCTTTGATAATCTACATATCTTCCTCAATTCTAGAGCACTTTGCACACTGGAAGAGCTTACTAAATATTTTATAAAAGAATGCTGGGTATATTAATGTAGATGCTGGAGTGTTCAAGTTTCCAGCATAGAAAAATGTGACTTTCTGATTTGGGCTTATCAAAAAAAATATTCTTTCTCTTGTTTCATTATTCAAGTAAAAAAAGGAGTGGGGAGTATATGAGGCATTCAGGGAAAATTAGCACCTCTGATGTGGGGGGTTACCAAGTCCTTAACAGGGTGTCCACCTTTACCCGACTCTCACCAGGAGCTCCAAGGAGTCAGCATGCACAGAGGCCACACCCCAGTAAACCATCCCCACAGATGGGCTAAACCAGGTTGTGGGTAACTGACAGACTTCGAACCTGTCCATGAGTTAAGGGGATGTCTACTCCAAAAAATGTGGAGACTTTCTCTAGCAGAATGGATGGGATGAGAATAATTTATTCCAACAGCCATGAAGGAGGCTGAAGCAGGCACTGTGGAGAACTTGGAGTTTGGTCAGACAACAAAGACACCAAGGTCATTCAGTGCATCATGAGCTATGACCCTTCATCTCAACATTTTTCATGCCACTGGACTTCAAAAACTCTGGAAAAGAGAGTGAGCCTCATGTCTTTGCACAATCCTGCCAAACTTAAATCCAATTTACCCTCAAAAGTCATAACATCAATCCCCATGATGTCATTGGTTCTATTGGAAAATGAAGAATGAAAAAACAGAACTGAATTAGTCTTGTCAAGAAAAAAGGAAGGGGTATGTGATCGGTTTTAATGGCTAAAACAAGAGCTACAGTATGGTTATCTCTGGCTTTAACAACATATCATGTATAGGTTCATCTGAAGGTAATAGCATTTATGTTCTTCCTTCACATTCAAAGATGGTGCTAGTAGAAATGGAGCACTGTATATTAAGTAGGCAATACTGGCTACAACTATCTGGGAAAATAGAAGTCACCATGATTTCAACTTTTAAGATCTGTCTAGCTTCAAACTAGGAAGAAATTGGACAGAATTTTACCCACTTATGGGGTTGACATTAAAAAACCAATCAAATTAAGATTTAGAGAAACAGTGATCAGAAAGAATGAAAAAGTCTTTGTTTCAAAGGAACGCTAGAACAGAATACTAGGCATGGTAGTAAGTTCTCCAAGATGGAAAGCAAGCAGGTAGAACTGTTTCACTAGATGAGGGCATAAGTATTTCCTTCTACACTGAAACTTTAATCAGCCAGAATATATAAGCAGCGCAATCAGTAATAAAAGAACAAGTGTTACTAAAACTAACCCCTATCAATTTGTAAGTATAGATTTTTTCCATACAAAATAAAGAGAGAAGGAAGGTTAGTGAAGGAGCATGACCATAGAAAGATGGCTAGATTTGGGGTCAGAAGACCTGGGTTTGAATACAAGCTATGCTAATTACTACCAATCTGTCTTTGGACAAGCCAGATACCATCTTCCCCTCTATGTGCCCCAGGCTCCCTGAAAAAAATGAGATCTTTGAATCGCATAACTTCAAAGGTCCCATCTAGCAATAAATCTATAATTCTGTAGACTCTGGTGGTCTTGGGTTTTTTTGTGTATGTCCTATATGCATACCAAATGTGTTTTGTTGATGCACATACACTTGTGTAAAGACTGGCAAGAATGTGAGTATTATATGTTCCCCAAGAACCCAAGCCCAACTGGAACCATTCAGTAATAAATCTGTGATACCTGTTTACCTTCAAATTAACTAGAAACTTGTTTAATTCTGATGCTATTCCCTCCACTAGCATATGTCCCAAAGGAGCTAAGGATGGGATATCTAGTTTCAGAATGGACAAGAGTGCTTTTCATTGAAATTTAAACTTTCTTCTTAGGATGCTTACTTGGAAACAAGATAGTTTGGGTCATTTTTGTCTTCTCTTTTCCACAGCTTTGGAGCCTAACAGGTCAATCACATACACTGTGACTGAGTTTGTCCTACTGGGGTTTTCTGGTGACAGAGAAATACAGAATCTCCTCTTTTCGTGGATCCTAGTGATATATATCCTGACTTTATTGGGGAATGGAGCCATTGTCTGTGCAGTGAAATGGGACAAGCAGCTCCACACACCCATGTACATCCTCTTGGGGAACTTTGCTTTCCTTGAAATATGGTACGTTTCTTCTACTGTTCCCAACATGTTGGCCAACTTTCTATCTGAGACCAAGACCATCTCCTTCTCTGGCTGCTTCTTCCAGTTCTATTCCTTTTTCTCTTTGGGGTCTACTGAGTGTTTTTTCCTGTCAGTCATGGCATATGATCGGTACCTAGCCATTTGTCGACCACTACACTATCCCACCATCATGACAGGACAGTTTTGTGTCACCTTAATATCTGCCTGTTGGATGAGTGGATTCCTTTGTTATCCAGTTCCCATTATTATTATATCTCAACTGCCCTTCTGTGGCTCTAACATCATTGATCACTTTGTCTGTGACCAAGGCCCTTTATTTGCACTCATCTGTGTCCCTGCTCCTGTTATTAAACTCATCTGCTACACTTTCAACTCCATGATAATCTTTGGATCTTTACTCTCCATTTTTGGATCGTACACCCTGGTCCTCAGAGCTGTGTTGCATGTTCCCTCTGGTGCTGGCCGACGTAAAGCCTTCTCCACATGTGGATCCCATCTGGTGGTTGTGTCTCTATTCTATGGCACCCTCGTGGTGATGTATGTAAGCCCAACATCTGGAAATCCAGTTGAAATGCAGAAGATTGTCACATTGGTGTACTCAGTAGTAACTCCCCTCTTAAATCCCCTAATCTACAGTCTACGCAACAAGGATATGAAAAAGGCACTGAGGAAAGTCCTCAGAGGATTGAAAATTAGCCAGAGTTCATGAGAATTATTTGAAAGGCAAGGTGACTGCTATATTACTCTTCAATGATATTCTAATATGATTCAATTATATTACTGCTTCAATATTATGAAGGATCTGAAATCTCATAATTTCTCTACCACTGGAGATTGCAACCCAACCAAGATTTTTCATCATGTGTGACTTTTTTATCTCATGCTTCCAAAAAGTCCCAAGAGGGATTTTTAAAAAGAATAAGGACCTATATGGACAAAAATATTTATAGCAACTCTCTTTGTGATGGTAAAGAATTGGAAGTTGAGGAGATACCTGTCAACTGGGGAATGGCTGAACAAGATGTGGCATACGGTTAGAATGGAATGCTACTATGCTATAAGAAATGATGAGCAACATGCTTCAGAAAAACCTGGAAAGGCTTATATGAACTGATGCAAAGTGAAATGAGCAGAACCAGGAGAGTAATGTGAAAATAATAGCAATATTGTCGAATGATCACCTGTAGATGATTTAGCTATTCTCAGCAACACTATTATCACAGACTTTTAAAAAGAATTTACGATTAAAAATGCTATTCATCTCCGGAGAAAGAACTGATAGAATCTGAAAACAGATTAAAGCATATTTTTGTTATTCTTCGGGGTTTGGGTTTGCATTTTATTTTGTAACATAGTTAATATGGAAATGTTTTCCACGATTGCACATCTATAATCTATATCAAATTGCTCTCTTTCTCAATGAGGGGAAAGAGATAGAGACAGATAATATGGAACTCAAATTTTAATAAATGTGAAAACATTTTGTTTATATGTAATTGAAAAAATAAAATAAAAATTAAATGTTAAAAAGTGACTTTCTATCTATCCATTATGCTATGTTGCATCTCATGAAGTCACTGTTTAAAGAGGGGGGGAAGAGGGGGGAAGAAAGGGAAGGGAAGGGAAGGTATTTTAAGAGGACAGGATAATTAGGGAGTGAAGTCAAGATGGAGGAGTAGAAATAGGACCACCATGCATCTCCAGCTTCCACCACCTCCAATTCATGTAAAAGGAGACTCTGAACAAACTTTGGAGCTACAGAACCCACAAAGAAGCTAATGTCCTGCTGAGGACAGCCTGCCAGGCTGGCAGGAATTAGCCAGCACAATTCACTGGGAGCTGAGCCCAGCCCCATGTGAGCCAGAGATTTTAGCCCTAGGGTGGGCCTGACAAGCCCCTAGCTGGAGGGAATTCAGATCACCAGCAGCTGTGGTGGTTTCCAGAATTATCAACACATAGATGCTAAGGACAAAGTGAGAGGTCATTGCAGTGTAGACTTTGGAATCCAGTAGTTGGGAGCTTGTTGGCTTTTGCCACCAGGGAGAGAAGCAGCTGAGTTGCTGTGGCTGTGCAGCCACCCACACTTGGAAGCTTCAGCTCCTGGCCTGAAGAGTGTAGGGAGACCAAGCAACCAGTCTGAGGGGGAATCACTCTTGCTTTAACTTTTTTGGATCTGGATTGTGGTCTAGGGCAAAGGTCCTGGGGTGTGTGACCAGCTTGCCAGAGGGTGTGGAGGCTTCAGAGAGGGCACCCAACTAATACCTTTGGCAGCTGAGAAAAGCCCAGCATTTGGGATGGAAGCTCCCCTGTCTGGTGGCAGAGTTCTACTGTGGCAAAAAGCCCAGGGGTCAGATGACTGAGTGGCAACACGAGCAGGCAAAGGAAAAAAAATAAACAGAGTGCCCCAACTTTACACTTCTATTTTGGCAACAAAAAAGATCAAAGCATTGAACAGGAAGAAGACAGTGAAGTCATAACTCTTGCACCAAAAGCTTAAAAGAAAAATACCAGCTGGTTACAGGCCATAGAGGACCTTAAGAAGCAAATAAGAGAAGTGGAGGAAAAAGTAGGAAGAGAAATGAGAACGATGCAAGAAAATTATGAAATGAAAGTCAACAGCCTGACTGAGGAAAATAACACCTTAAAAATAGACTAACTCAAATGGCAAAAGAGGCTCAAAAAAGCAATGGGGAGAAGAATGCCTTAAAAAGCCGAATTTGCCAGATGGAAAAAGAATATCAAAAGCTCACTGAGGAGAATCATTCCTTCAGAATTAGATTGGAGCAAATGGAAGCTAGTGACTTTTTGAGAAATCAAGATGCTGTTAAACAGATCCAAACAAATGAAAGAACAGAAGGCAATGTGAAATATCTCATGGAAAAAACCACTGACCTGGAAAATAAATCCAGGAGAGAGAATTTAAAAATTATTAGACTACATGAAAGCCATTATCAAATATAAGAACCTAGAAATGGTCCTTCAAGAAATTCTCAAGGAAAACTGCCCTGATGTTTTAGAACCAGAGGGCAAAATAGAGGTTGAAAGAATCCACAGATCACCTCCTGAAAAAAATCCCCCAAAAAAACTCCTAGGAATATTATAGCCAGGTTCCAGAATTCCCAGATCAAGGAGAAAATATTACAAGCAGCCAGGAAGAAACAATTTGAATATTGTGGAAACACAATCAGGATAGCACAGGACCTGGCAGCTTCTATACTGAGGGGTCGAAGGGCATGGAATATGATATTCCAGAGGGCAAAAGAGCTGGGATTGAAGCCAAGGGTCACCTACCCAGCAAAACTGAGTATCTTGGGGGTGGCTAGGTGGCGCAGTGAATAGAGCGCCGGCCCTGGAATCAGAAGGACCTGAGTTCGGAGCCGGCCTCCGACACCTAATCCGCACAAACAAAAACCTAGCCGTGTAACCTTGGGCAAGTTACTTAACCCCAATTGCCCTAAAGGGGCGGCTAGGTGGCGCAGTGAGTAAGAGCGCCGGCCTCGGAGTTTGGATGACCCGAGATCAGATCTGGCCTCAGAAAATGAGCACCCACGCATAAATCAAATGACTAGCCGTGTAACCTTGAGCAAGTTACTTAACCCCAATTGCTTATAAAAAAAAAAAAAAAAAAAAAAAAAAAAAACTGAGTGTCTTGTTTCAGGGGAAAATATGGTCATTCAGTGGAATAGAGGACTTTCAAGCATTCTTGAGGAAAAAAACAGAGTTGAATAGAAAACTTGACATTCAGACACAAGAAGCAAGAGATGCTTGAGAAGGTAATCAAGGAAAAGAAATCAAAAGGAACTTATCAAAGTTGAACTATTTACATTCCTACATGGAAAAACAATAATTGTGTCTGATGAAACCTTTATCATTGTGAAAATAATTGAAGAAGGGTATATGGGCATATGTTTATAGGTATACATGGATAGAGGGCACAGGTTGAATTTGATGGGAAGGGATGATTCTTAAGGGGTGAAGTTAAGAGGTGAGAGAGGAAAGTGCCAAGAGGAAATGGGGAGAGACAGGGTAGGGTAAACTATTTCATGTAGAAGAGGCAAGGGGAAGTAGTTTCAGGGGAGGGGAAGAACAGGAAGGCAAAAAAGCAAAACCATATTCTCATTGAAGTTGGTTCAAGGAGAGAATCACATACATATTAAATGGGATATCTCACCCTGCAGGATAGTAGGGGAAAGGGGGATGAGAAGGGGGGTGATGGAGGGGAGGGCATTCTAGGGGGAGGGGATGTTGGAAGTACCCACTTTTGAAGAGGGACAGGATCAAAGTAGGGAATGGACCAGGTGAGAGGTGAGATGGGTGGGAGGGAAATATAAGCAGTCTTTTACAATATATCTACTATGGTAATGTTTTGCATAGCTATACATGTACAACAGATACTGAATTGCTTATCTTCTCAGAGGGAGTGGGTGACAAGGGAGGAAGGGAATGGATCTGAATATCGAAGTTTTAAAATTAAATGTTTCATAAGATTTCCAGGCAAAAAGAAAAGAAAGAAAGTTAGCCAAAGTCCATAAGAATTATTTGAAAGGAAAGGTGACTATCATATTGCTCTTTGACTCTCCTTCAATACTTTGTAGGATCTGAGGTCTCATAATTCCTCTACCACTGAAGTTTATAACCCACCCATGCCTTTTCATCCTGTGGGACTTTTTTATCTCTTATTTATCTCAAAGTCCTAATAGAGATTTTTAAAAAGGAAAAGGTCCTATATAGACAAAAAATATTTATGGTGACTCTTTTTGTGGTGTTGAAGAATTGGAAATTGAGGGAATGCCATCAATGTGGGAATGGCTAAACAAGTTATAGTATGTGATTAGGATGGAATACTATTATGCTATAGGAAATGATGAGCAGAATGCTTTCATAAACACCTGGAAAGGCTTGCATGAACTGATGCAAAGTGAAATGGGCAGAACCAATAGAACATTGAACAAAGTTAACTGTAATATTGTACTATGATCAATTGTAAATGACAGCTAATCTCAGCAATACAATGATCCAAGACAATTCTGAAGAATTTAAGATGAAAAATGCTATTCCTCTCCAGAGAAAGAACTGATGGAATCTGAAAGGAGGTTAAAGCATACTTTTTTTTACTTTATTATTTTTGTCGGGGGCTTGTTGGTATACATTTTATTTTGAAACACAGTTACTATGGAAATGTTTTGCATTACTATACATCTATAATCTATACCAAAAGTCCTCCATTATCAAGAATGAGAGAGAAAGAGAGATATAGAGAATACAAAACTCAAACTTTAAAGAAAAACAAATGCTAAAAAAAATTTGTTTACATGTAATTGAGGGGAAAAAATAAAAATTAAATGTGAAAAAATAGTTTCCTATCAACTACACCATACTACTCCTCATCATGTCACTGTTGAAAGAAACAAAGAAGAAAAGAAAGAATGAGAGGCATAATTTCAGAAAAACATAGTTAGAACTATATGAACTGCCATAAGTGAAGTGAGAGCAAGGAGATCATTGTGTACAGTAACAGCAATGTTGTAATTATGATCACTTGTGAAAGACTTGGCTACTCTGATCGATACAATGATCCAAGACAGTTTCTAAGGCATCATAATGAAAAAATGCTATCTACATCCAGAGACAGAAAACTGATGTACTCTGAGTGAAAATTGAGGCATAATTTTCTCACTTTGTTTCTCTTGTTTTCTTTGCAATATGGCTAATATGAAAATATGTTTTGTATGATTTAACGTGTATAATCAATGTCATATTGCTTGCCTTCTCAGTGGTGGAGGAAGTGGGAAGGAGAGAGAGAATTCGGAATTCAAAATTGAAAAAGAAAAGACTGTTTAAAATTAAAATAAATTTGAAAAAAATTTAAAAAGAAAGAATGCAACACCAGTGGACATGCAGTATAACCATTAAAACTATTAAAGAGAAACCTACAAATTAACAGTATTCATTGACATGACACACAAATTGTATCCCATGAAAAGTAACACACTATTAAGGAACTGGGCAGGAAGTCCTTAAAAAAGAGTATGAGAAATAACCTATATGTAATATTTTTCCACAGTATTTTCCTATCAGTAACTATGAAATGGGAAAATCTCATGGCTGCCATTTGCTACCTGACCTTGTCTCCAGGTTCAGTGAAGGAATCTCATTATAGTATGAAGGCAGACTTAGGAGGAAGCAACAAGCTCAGGCCAACCAGTACAATTACTGCTTCTGTGCACATGCTATTAGCCAACAATTCAAAGGGGCCTGATTTTCTGTAAAGCTTTTAATTCCGTGCCCCTTTAGAGAGAATTAAAGCCCTGTTGGGGTTCTTATCTACTGGGGAACTGATACATTCCCTGTGAGGACTTCACCCTATAGTCAATCCACTGCTTATTTGGACATTCACAGCACCAGCTCACATTTAAATAGCTTTTTAAGGTTTACAAAGAGAAATTACAGGTGATTTCATTTTATCCTTTGCTCTTACCCAAAGGATAATTATTTCCTAAAATTGTTAATCATATCAACTAGACTGGTACAATATCCAGAAGAAAACAAAAAGAGAGATGATGCCAAGATTCTGGATTCTAATTCCCAGTTGAGGTCTGTGAGTCTGTGCTTCTGCTTTCTATTCCTGGCTTCATAATGGGCAGCCTTAAGGTTGAGCTAGGTCTCCCTGAATCTTTTCTAATTTACAAAGTACAAACTAGAATTCTTGCTTAGAAAGATGGATCATAGCAGTTAGGTCTGAGAAGCTTAGAAACTACTTTTCTTTTCGTGATTCTTCTTTACACTGATAACCAGCAGTTAACAATGAACCCAGATCTTCATTTCTTGGGACCGTTAGTTCACATATTCTTCCTTGTTTGCTTGCTTTTCTTTCTTTCTTCTTTTTGTTCTTCCTTTCTTTCATTCAAATGGGGCAGCTAGCTGGAACAGAGGATAGAGTGCTGGAACAAGAGTCATGAAGACCTGAATTGAAATCCAGTTTCAGACATTTAACAACCTGCTTGACCCTCAGAGTTTGTGGTTGTGGTTTGTCCTTCATTCTAGAAGAGGACCATGACATCCGGAAGATGATGACATGACTTGCAAATGAATTGGATTTGAGAGAGAGGGCTGTGAAAAGTCACGAGCCTCATTTTCTACTCCAGAGTCATCTGGGACCAATGGTCAGATATAAATCAGAAGGTCTGGAAATTGCCCAGGATGCAGAGGGAGACCTTGGCCTTTTTAAGCAAAGATCTTTCCTAATTCTTACTTTGAGTGAGGCAACTCCCATTCACTGAATAATCCTATTCAAGAAGAGAATCAAATGATGGCCTTGTAAAATCAAACTAGGAGGGTCAGATGTCAGGGTTGCTGACAAAAAGAGAAACAATTACTAATTGCATTCACTCTGAACCAGAAGAGCCCAAAAAGTAACCATTAAGTGGAGCTTTGGCTGGGACCTATTACCCATCAATCAGAGTCCAAGTAAATTGGGTTTAAGGCATGGTCTTTAAGAAAGAAACCTAGCCATTACACCCCAAGATAACTAGGTCACTTAACCTCTGTCTGCCTCAGTTCCCTCAGTATAAAATGGGGATAATAGTAGAATCAGGAGGCAGGTAGGTCGTTTAGTCAGTACAACTCTGACCCCGGAGCCAGGAAGACCTGAGCTCAAATCTGGCCTTACATATTTACTTTTTGGAGGGCAGATGGGGTTAAGTGACTTGCCCAAAGTCACATGGCTAGTAAGTGTGTCAAGTGTCTGAGGCTGAATTTGAACTCAGGTCCTCCTCACTCCAGAGCCAGTGCTCTATTCACTGAGCCACCTTGCCATCCCAGCTTCACATATTTACTACCTGTGTAATCCTGAGCAAGTCATTTAGCCTTTATTTACCTTAATCCACTGCAGAAAGAAATAGGAAACCACTACAGCTTTTTTTTCCCAAGAAAAAACTGTGTATCCTATGGTCCATATGGTCACAAAGATCTCTGGAGAGACATGACTGAATGACTGAACAATAGCAATGATTTCCCTTCCTCTTAGATTTATTAAAATCAAGTGAGATAATATTCATAAAGTGCTTAGCACAGTGCCTGGCACACAATAGGTGATTAATATATGATCATTCTCTTCCCCCATTCCACCACTACCCCCATTTAATTAGCATTTATTTCTATGCAGAAGCAGTGTGACACAGGGACTGAAAGCCAACCTTGAAGCCCATAAGAACAGGGTTCAAGTCCTGCCTTTGACATATCCTGATTGTGTGACACTGGGCAAAGCAATGAATATTTCAGTCTTCTAGGCAACTCTCTCAGAGTATAGAGCACTACCTAATCACTCCACCTCTTTTTCAATATACTGTCTGCTCCCAATAAGATTTGCAGAAAGGAGTTTGAATGAGAATAGAAATATTGGGTATGTTTTAGGAGATGCTGGATATACAATTAGAGAGGTGACCATGACATAGACTAGGTTTATATTAATATATGTGAAAAAGGTGTTTAATAAATTATATTCTCATTAATCATAAAAAATAATAAAAACTAAAGAAAAAGAATAAAATGTTTATACCTTGAATTTAATGGTGTCAATTGGCAGTTGATAAGCCAAGTAAGAGGAAGTTAAGAGGCAAACAAGGGCTTGACATTCATTAGAAATTTCCTAAGCATCAGACTTGTCCATAAATGGAAGGGACAGCCCCAGAAGGAAAGAAGAGGTGATTCCCATTGCTGCAGATCTTCAAGACAAGTCTGAATGACCATTTTGCCATGTACATTGTAACAAGGATTCTTGTTCACACATGAAATTGATTTCGTGCCTTTTTTGGTCCCTTTCAGGTCTGAAATTATGTCATACATGACATTTGCCTCAAGGGAGCCTCAAGTGACTGCTGGAGGCACAACACTTTTACATAACAAACTCATTGAGACTATTCACTAGAAGGTATGATTTTAGAAGCTTAAATACAGAATCAAATGAAAAAAATTATACCCCAAAGACCAATAAATCAAGAACTACTAGATAGTTAAATCCCTTGATTCTTGTTTTTTTAAAAATTTCATCATTATAAATTTTGTTTTTATTATAACCATAACAATCATCAAGAAACCTGAATATTTCAAATTTCAATGAAGAACAAAAAGATATTACATGAAACTGTATTTTTGTTACTTATAGTTTAGTGACTTTTTTAAATCTTCATTCCAGGGACAAATTGCAAGTTTCACACATATGCCAGTGGTACAGGTTCTAATGAGATACAGCAGAGCAGAGTGCACAAAGAGTCATTATTGGAGTCAGAAACACTGAGGTTTGACTTTTATCTCTGACTCAGACTAGCTATTTAACTAACCCTGGAAGTTAAACTCTCTGTCCCAAGCAAGTTTCTAAGACTTGAAGTTAAAAGGCAGGTACCAATCTGCTTTAGTAGAAGGAATTCCATTATAAAAAGTCTTTATTCTAATAAAATCACAGGACCATCCACATCCCTATCCAATGAGTTCTAATATTAGAAGCAAACAAAAAGTGGATAATATTCCTTTGTTCTGTCCATAGTAGGCTAAGATGTGAGGAGGTGGGAATGGAAGATTTGGTTGGGTGGAAACTGGTATTTACTGAGATTTCTATTCTGGTACAGAGAAATAGTTTAGACTTAGAATGTCTGGATCTCTACAAAACTTCTGACATTCTCTTTCAAAGGTGGAGCCAAGATGGCAGAGTAGAACCACAAACTTGGTGTGGGCTCCCCTCCAATCACTTCCAATGCATGTAAAAAAAATTTACTCTAAAACTTTAGATCTACAGAACCCACAAAGAGACAGAGAAATAAAGCCCCCACTGAAAGAAGCCCAGCAGGCCGACAGGAAGGATCTATCGCACCAGGCTGGGAGCAGAGTGCAGCTCCACTTGACCCACATGGTTCCTGGCCCCAGGGCAGGCCCAACCAGCTGTGGGCAGGGAGCAGACTTCAGGAGAGAGAATCACCAGTAGCTGTGGTGGTTTCCAGAATTATCAACCCATAAATGCCAAAAAGAAAGTAAAAGGTCCCTGTGGAACTTTGTGGGAACGGGGGGACAGAGAGCGTGGTCCATTCCCTTCTCCCTGGGGTTCGAAGTGGCAGAGGCACAGGTGTTGTGCAGCTGCCTTTGCCTGGCTGTATCAGGAGTTCATGGCTTGCAGATTGCAGGGGGACCAAGGGACGATTCAGAAGGTAATCACTCTTGCTTTAACCTGCTTAGATCTGGATACAGTCTTGGGTGGTGGTCCTAGGGTGTGTGGTCAGTGAGCCAGAGCTTGTGGTGTTTGTAGAGAGGGCACCCAACTAATAGCTCCAGCAGCTGTGAAAACCCCAGAAATTTGAGATGGAGCTCTCTCCATTCTGGAAGCAGAATTCTACAAAGGACTCAAAAGTCAAGTAATTGACTTTCAAGATGAGCAAGCCCAGGAAAAGTCATCAAACCATAGATTCCTTTTTTTGTCGACAAAAAAGATTACAGCATGGAGTGGGAGGAAGACAGCAAAGTCAGAACTCCTGTATCAAAAGCATCCAAGAAAAATATGAATAGATTACAGGCCATGGAGGAGCTCAAGGATTGTGAAAATCAAGTAAGGGAAGTGGAGGAAAAATTGGAAAGAGAAATGAGAATGATGTAAGAAAATCATGAAAAGTAAGGGAAAAGCCTATTAAAGGAGACCCAAAAATCCACTGAAGAAAATAATACCTAAAAAAAATAGACTATCTCAAATGGCAAAAGAGGCTCAAAAAGCCAGTGAGGAGAAGAATGCCTTAAAAAGCTGAATTTGCCAGATGCAAAAAGAATCTCAAAAGCTCACCAAAGAAAATCATTCCTTCAGAATTATGTTGGAGCAAATGGAAACTAGTGACTTTATGAGAAATCAAGATATTATTAAAGAGATGCAAACAAATGAAAAAATAGAAGGCAGTGTGAAATATCTCATTGGAAAAACCACTGATCTAGAAAATAGATCCAGGAGAGATAATTTAAAAATTATTGGACTACCTGAAAGCCATGATCAAAAAAAGAGCCTAGACACCATCTTTCAAGAAATTATCAAGCAAAATTGCCCTGATATTCTAGAACCAGAGGGCAAAGTAGAAATTGAAAGAATTCACCAATTACCTCTTGAAAAAGATCCCAAAAAGAAAATGCCTAGAAATATTATAGCCAATTCCAGAGTTCCCAGGTCAAGGAGAAACTACTACAAGAAGGGAGGAAGAAACAATTTGAGCATTGTGGAAACACAATCAGGATAACACAAGACCTAGCAGCTTCTACATTAAGAGATCAAAGGGCTTGGAATATGATATTCCGGTGGTCAAAGGAGCTAAGACTAAAACCAAGAATTACCTACCCAGCAAAACTGAGTATAATACTACAGGGAAAAAATATACTCATTCAATGAAATAGAGGGTTTTTGAGCATTCTTGATGAAAAAGAAAAACAGGGCTGATCAGAAATTTTTACTTTCAAATACAAGAAGCAAGAGAAGCATGAGAAGGTAAACAGGAAAAAGAAATCATAAGGAACTTATTAAAGTTGAACTATTTACATTCCTACATGGAAGAACGGTCATTGTAACTCATAAGGCTATTCTCAGTATGAGGATAGCTGAAGGGAATATATGTATATGTATACATATATACATGTATACATACATGTATGTATGTATAGGAGGGTGTATGTGTATATAAATATATGTGTGAATGTGGGCATATGTATGTTCATGCATAGATAGACAAAGGTCACAGGATGAGTTGAATATGAAGGGATGATATCTAAAAAATAAAAGTAAGAGGTGAGAGAGGAATTTATTGGGAGAAGGAGGAAGGAGAAGATAGATTAGGGTAAATTATCTCATGTAAAAGAGGCAAGAAGAAACTGTTACAATGGAGGGGAAGAACAGTAAGGTGAAAGGGAATGGAACAACCTTATTCTCATTGAATTTGGCTTAAGGAGGGAATAACATACACACTAAATTGGGTATCTTACCCTATAGGAAAGTAGAGGAGTAGGGGATAGGAAGGGGGATGATAGAAAGGAGGACAGATGGGGGAGAGAGCATTTAGCAACAAACATTTTTGAAAAGGGATAGGGTCAAAGGATAAAATGGAATAAGTGAGGGGTGGGATAGGATGGAGGGAAATATAGTTGGTCTTTCACAATATGACACCTATGGAAATGATTTGGGTAACTGCATATGTACAATCTATATTGAATTACTTGTCTTCCCAGTGGGGCCGGGTGGGGAGGGAGGAAGGGAAAAAAAGATTCTGAAACTCAAAGTTTTAAAAACAAATGTTTAAAAAAAAGTGGTTTTTTACATGCAACTGGGAAATAAAATGTACAGGCACTGGGGTATAAAGGCCCATCTTGCCCTACTAGAAACTTTCTAGTTTGAACCTCAAAATCGTATGGAAATGAATGTTGAGGACTAAAAATAAATAAATATATTTTTTAAAAAGTAGTGATGAGGAGGATGTTCTCAGAAAAAAAAAACTGGAAAGACTTACATGAACTAATGCAAAGTGAAGTGTACTGTGTAAAAGGCAACAGCGATAGTGTAAGAAAATTAGCTTTGAATGACAGCAAATCTCACCAATAAAATCCAAGGAAACTGAAAAAAAAGATATTCTCTTTCATCCTATCCTTCAGGACAAAATGATGAGATATGTGTCCAATTAGGTGGGTTTAGAAAGGACTGAATAATGAGCAACAAAGTATAGTCATAAAGTCTCAAAAAAGAACTTGGAAAGAAGACTGTAGTGGAGTATACCAGGGATGTGTCTTTCTCCATCTTCTGTTCAACATTTTTATTAGTGATCTGAATAAATTCCCATTCAATTCAATCCCAAAAGAGGTTTACTAAAGGTCCATTATATGCATACAAAGAAAAAATTAATTATCTTTGGTTTCATTCAGCTTGTGTTCATGTGGAGGGACAAAGATAAACTGATAAATACAGGTTATAAATAAAAGAGTATGAGATAATTTTAAGAGGGAGAGAACATTAGCACCCTCAGGGATTAAGGAAGGCTTTTGTATACAAGGTGGCACCTGAACTGTGGCTGAAAGGAAGTTGACTTCCAAGAGGCAGAAGTGAAAAGAAAGGGTATTCCAGATGTGGGGCTCTTCAATTCTAGTGGTTCTATTCTGTCCATCTAGCACTGGAGACTTTTGTATTTACACTGCATCTCTCTTTCTTAACAGTTGATCTGGTTTTTTTAAATTATTATTATTATTATTATTATTATTATTATTCTTGGATTCACTGAATGTAAGCAACAGCCAGTCTACCCCTGTATTGGGTCTTCTACTTCCTGGTCCAAAATCTTCACTTTAGATCTATCTTGTTATCTCTCTTGGGATAGCAGAAAATAAAAGATACCCCTTATCTGTTTTGGGAACCAAGAAATGATGTCCTACTCAACTGGACTGGTAATCAAAATAAAGAGACCCCTAACTCCCTCCAATGATATTGTAACTCAATCAGGTACTTTCATTCTTTGCAATTCTTTTTTTTCTTTTTTTGTTTTTTTGGGTTTTTTTTGGAGGGGGGAATAAAGGGCAACTGAGGTAAAGCAATTTGCCCAAGGTCACACTGCTAGTAAGTGTTAAGTGTCTGAGACCAGATTGGAACTCGGTCTTCCTGACTCCAGGGCCAGTGCTCTATTTTCTGTGCCACCTAGCTGCCCTGATTCTTTGTAATTCTTATCCATATCAAACCATTAATTTTAATAATTCATCCATGCCACATATTTAATGAGTGCTTTTTGTAATGTGTTAGTAAGATACAAAACAATTACTCCAATAATGGAAACTAAAAGGCATTGGAAGAAAAATGAACACTGTAATTAACAACATCATTCAATTCCCGACCTGGAAAACAGATAAGGAAATGTACCTCCCGCCTTTTCTTGGAGACACTAGGGACTACAGCTATTTTCTAGCTACCTTCATGTCATATTATCTTGACAGCCACCTAGTTCCTGACCCCTTAGGGCTTTGCTTGCTCCTGATTCATGAGAGTACTCTATAACTACCCCAACCCAGGTCTACCAAACTACCTGCTGCTCTCCAAGAATCCTCAAACAACGCTGCTGACCATACCCATCAATTTCCATCTCTCGATCTTAGAACAATAATCAAATCAATATCCAAAGACACATGGTCAAAAAATGGAAGACTATATATATATATATATATATATGTATATATATATATATATATATATATTGTTCAATCCTTACCAACTGTCCAAAAATTGGAAAACAGTGACTTTCCATTACTCATTATCTTGCAGTTCCAGAGGTAGGTTCACCAAACCCTACTACATTGTTTGGAATTAGGTATAGCACACTGCCCATGTATCCTCTAAGAAAAGATTCCCATTGCCTTGCTCTCCATTATGCTCAGCACATGGTAAAAGATTAAGAAGTCCTTACAGAATGATTTTAGGGACTTTCCCATAGTCATATAAAAGCCATATAAGCAGCAGAATTCAAAAATATATTTCCCTGGCACCTGGTCACGTACTCTATTATGCTACTGCGAATTGGGAAGGACAATTGCTCACCAAAGTTCAAATGGAATAAAATCAACTATATGGCTGGTATCCATTATACTTTGCGGGGAAATTCAAATCAAAAATGTCACTGAATGATAGCAGTTATGTAAAGTCAGGCTATTATAATGAAGGAAGGGGAAGCAGGTAGATACCACAAATGAAGATCACATATTCATTTCCCTGCATAGAGGGAACATATCCTCAGTGAAAAATAACCCTCAAACAGAAGAAACAGCTCCTGAGATTCCCCACATATTTACTTTGACCCTGGTGTTTCATTAGTAAGATCCCAGAGGGAAAGGTAGTCAAAATATTGTGAAATGCAAGAGTATGGCACGAAGTAATGGAAATTTGGGAACTGTGGATCTTAAGAACATGGGAATCAATGATAATTGCTGCTAGGAAATATAAATTGGATCTGATACACATAGGTCAAATCACTACAAGAGAATAGATTCCAAGAATTATCAGGTATGAAAAAAGTCAAATAAAATAAAAATGTTTTATATTCTATGCACCCCCTTCCCCTTCCATCCACCAAACCATTTTCAGATTATGATGCTTAAGGAGGAGCTCCTTGTAACTCATTCCCTCCTTGCCCAAATCCTGGCTCTGTCACTTACCACCTGTATGTTATTACTACAAGTCACCAAGCTTCCCTGGGCCTCAGTTCCTCATCAGTAAAAGAAGGGAGTTTGACTAGATGGCCTTTGAGGTCCATTTCAATTCTAAATCTATGATCCTATGATCATTTCACCCAGGTGAGCCAGCAAGTTGGTAGTACAGCAGATAGACTTTTGGACTTGGAAATTCCCATAGGTCGAATCTAGCTTTGGAACATTGACTAGCAGTATGACCTGCTATTGTTATAAATAATAACACCTACCTCCCTTGGTTGTTCTGAGGATAAAATGAGAAACTATGGTAATGTGCATTGGAAGCCTTAAAGCTCCATTTAAATACTAGCTTATAATTACTGATGACACTATGACTACCAGATGTTTTGCATCAAAGCCAGCATAATGACTGTTTTTTCTATGTGCAACTGTTGTACAATGAGGATGTCTATTCTTTATTAAAGTTCTTCACTCTTTGTACTTCCAGACAAAACCAAAGAAATCCTGGAGATCTCCTCTGTCTAGGAATGGAGATACCCAAGTAGGACTAGGGGAAATTGAATCTGCTATTAATGTGTATGAGTACAGAGGAAGAGAGACATTCCTAGTAGCTATGGGATAATGTCTGAATGTTATGAATTGTATCTCAAAAATCGAACTCCATGGACTCAACAGGTGGTTCATGGGGTGAGTACAGGAGCCCTTATGTTTCTCTTATAGAAATTTCATTTAAAAATAATTTAAAGAGAATGATCTTCATCGGTGCCTCTTCAGGAGCATTCTTAACATCTCAATTCCTTATTGCTCTTATCTTCACTTTTGCAGTGGCAAGCAGGTTCATTTGCAGAGGATGGAGGATTTTTCCACTAATCTTAGCCAGAGAAGCGCTCCACTGAACCAAGAGATAAAACAAGCCTTTCTCTCAAGGGTCTGAAAAACATCTATATCTCTCTAAATACTTAACTATTCCCACTAAGAAGACAGGGAAAGATGAAGCCTTTCAATTATTCCTATCAGATACTGTGGAGCTAACTACTAGAATCCAGAAGATTAATTTCCTAGGCTCATTCTTTCTTCTCCCCTCTCCTTAATTGTACCTTTACCATAAGTCAGAGAGATGTAATAAAATTTGCTTCCTGATAAAATTCACATAGGGTTAAGTTTTAGGGCTGAGATTGTCAATGTTTCACTTTTTTGAGTTATCTAAAGTCCTTTCCAGCTTTAATTTCTTGTGATTCTTTCATATTGACCAGGTCAGAGAACAAGATGCTCAAACTTGGAAGCTCCGGTTTCTGGGCAAGAAGGTTCAATTTCTCTTCCTGGTTCCATGGATAACAATCCTGTGATTGTAGTAAGTAATAACCATGTTTACACTGCACAAGGCTCTTATTGTGGTGGGAAGGCGACAGGAAATCACAAAAACCCTTCACTAGGAGAAGAGGCAGGGTACATCAACATATTTTAAGTATAGTGTTATGTTTAAAAAAAAAAGTTCTAGGAAAGGTTTCTTTCCTCACCTGGAAATGATCTATTAGCCCAGTAATTGTCTTCCTCAGACACTACACACACACACACACACACACACACACTCCACTAACACTCAATTACTATCTCAATTCCTTATTGTCCTTATCTCCACTTTTGCAGTGGCAAGAAGGTTCATCTGGAGAGTCTGGAAGAATTTTCCACTAATCTTACCGACAGAAGAGATCTACCGAACATATTATCTTTATATAGTATCTCCTCTATAAGTTACATAAATTTCAAATAAATCTATAGGAAAAATTTTCCACTCAGATGAAAATCATATCAAATGAGTCATGAACTCTTTTCATTTAAAAAAAGTCTAATATTTAACATGATTTCAAAATATAAACTCTTCTCTTCAAAATAGTAGTATTCTGTGCTTATTCCACATTGGAACAAGTACATAATAGTACAACCCTTCCTCTCTACAGACTTCATGGAGGACAAAAGGATCAATTTTGGTAAGTGAGAACGTTATCCAAAACAATGTAGTATTTTGCTCTAGATTTAGTGTGAGATTAGCAGATATGTTTTATTACTTTGTTTAAACAATGTTAAATACCCAAAACAACTAAACTTGCTTTCGTGACAACAATGGAATAAATCAATCGCAACATATAAAGTATTTGAAATAACTTAGCAACCATTTGCTTGAAGATTCAAACAATTTCTCTTTCCCACTCCCTGAAGGTCTTCAAGCAGAGTCTAGCTGATCACTTGCTAGGTAGGTTATACTGTAGAGACTTTTAATGTCGATGTCATGGCCATCTTTAAAAAGAAATTACAAACAATAACAATGATAGTATAAGTTATATGAGATGAATACTGAGGACTCTTCAAACTCTCAAATTTGTGATTCTGTGATATATTCATTAACCTACACCTGTCATTTTACATGTTTATTGTCACCATGTATTTGGTTCCATGGGTTCTCATTTCTTTCTTTGTGTTATTTAATGAAAACCTTTTCAGATGTTATTGTATTATACTCCTCACCCTTACAGATCTGGTCATTTCTATTTTTCTAACTTTCATGGAGGCAAGAACCAAGTCTTTGCTAATCTATATGTCTTCCTCCATGCTAGAGTGCTTGGCACACTGTAAGTGCTTAATAAATGTTTGGTAAATGAATTAGGGTTATATTCATGTAGACACTGGAGTGTTCATGTTTCTGGCTTAGAAAAATGCGACCTACTTATTTGGGTTTATCAAAAAGTTTTTTTTGTTTCATTTTTCAAGTAAAACAGGAGTGGGGGGGGGGTGTACGTGGTACTCAGGAAGGATCAGCAACTTGGATGTGAGGGGTTGCCAAGTCCTTTCCAAGGTGTTAACCTTCATCCAACACTCACCTAGAGCTCCAAGGAACTAGCATACACAGAGGCTACACCCCAGTAAACCATCCCCATAAATGGGCTAAACCAGGTTGAGTGTAACTGACAGACTTTAAACATCTCAGTCACTTAAAGGGATGTCTACTCCCAAAAATGTGACGACTTTCTCTAGCATGGAATAAGAATAATTTGTTCCAATGGCCATGAAAGAGGCTAAAGCAGGCACTGTGGAGCACTTAGAGTTTGGTCAGACAACAAAGACATCAAGGGTATTCATTGCATCATGGGCCATGGATGTTCATCTTGTCTTTTGTCCTGCCACTGGACTTCCAAAACCCTGGAAGAGAGAGTGAGACTCATGACTTTGTACAACTCTGTCTCACTTAAATCCAATTCACAATCAAGTCAAAATATAATCCCATGATGTCATTGATCCTGTTTGAAAATGAGGGACAAACAACAAAATAGGAGTGAATTAGTCTTGTCAAGAAAAATGAAAAGATATGAGACTAGTTATAATGGCTAAAACATTAGTTATAGTATGGTTATCCCTACTTTTAACAAAATATTATGTATATGATTCATCTGGTTCATCTGAAATGTTATATAAGCATAATATTTATGTTCTTCACATTCAAAGATGGTGCTAATGGAAGGGTTATATTAAGTAACACTGGCTACAAATATCAGAAAAAAGAAAGTCACTATGATTTCAATTTTAAGATCTGACATTTCCAACTAAGGAGAAATCAAGCACATTTTTTACCCATTTGTGAGGGACATTGTCATTAAAAATAAATCCTGTTAAGATTTAGAGAAACAGGGGTCATACAGAATGAAATGATCTTTCTTTCAAACTAATTCTAGCACAGAACACAAGGCACTGTACCAAGTCCTCCCAAATAGAAAGTGAGTAGGTAGAACTGTTTCACTAGATGAGGGCACAAGCATATTCTTCTGCACTAAAGCTTCAATCAGCCAGAATATTTAAAGAGTAGAAGCAGTAATAAAAGGAATAGTGTTACCAAGACTAATCCCTGTCAATAAGCAAGTATAGATTATTTCCATGCAAAATAAAGAGTGAAGATTTTAAGGCATTATTAATATTGAAGGATGGCAGGATTTGGGGTCAAAAGATCAAGGTTTGAATACTGGCTATGCTATTTTCTCCAATCTATCCATGGACAAGTCACTTAAACCACTGCACCTCAGTTTCCTTGGTGGAAAAATAAGATCACTGGATTAAATGGCTTCAAAGGTCCCTTCTGGCTATAAATATATGACTATGTAGACACTGGTGGTCTTAGGTTCCTGTATGTATGTCCTTCTTTGTGGACAATAAATGTGTTCCACTGGGGCATGTATATTTGTGGAAAGACTGTGAAGAGTGTGAGTATTAGATGTGTTCCCCCAGAATCCAAGTACAACTGGCACTATTCAGGAATTAGTCTGTGATACCCTCCTCCCTTCAGATTAAGTGGAAACCTGTTTAATTCTGATGCTATTCCCTCCATTAATGTATGTACCATAGGAGACAAGACATCTAGTTTCTTCTTAAAATGCTTACTTGGAAAAAAATAGTTCGTGTCATTTTTTTCTGTCTTTTCCACAGTTTTGGATTCTAACAGATCAATCACAAACACTATGACTGAGTTTGTCCTCTTGGGATTTTCTGGTGGCAGAGAAATGCAGAATCTCCTCTTCTCCTTGATCTTAGTGGTATATATCCTAACTTTGTTGGGGAATGGAGCCATTGTCTGTGCAGTGAAATGGAACAAGCAGCTCCACACACCCATGTACACACTATTAGGGAACTTTGCTTTCCTCGAAATATGGTATGTTTCTTCTACTGTTCCCAATATGTTGGCCAACTTTTTATCTGAGACCAAGACCATCTCCTTCTCTGGTTGCTTCTTCCAGTTCTATTTCTTTTTCTCCTTGGGGTCTACTGAGTGTTTTTTCCTACCAGTCATGGCATATGATCGGTACCTAGCCATTTGCCATCCACTACACTATCCCACCATCATGACAGGATGGTTTTGTGCCACTCTGATATCTGCCTGTTGGGTGGGTGGATTCCTTTATTACTTAGTTCCTTTTGTTCTTGTATCTCAGCAGCCCTTCTGTGGCCCTAACATCATTGATCACTTTGTCTGTGACCAAGGTCCATTACTAGAACTCATCTGTGTCCCTGCTCCTGTGATTAAACTCATCTGCTACACTTTCAACTCCATGATTATCTTTGGCTCCCTACTCCCCATCCTTGGATCTTATATCCTGGTCCTCAGAGCTGTATTGCGTGTTCCTTCTGCTGCTGGACGGCGCAAAGCCTTCTCCACGTGTGGATCCCATCTGGTTGTCGTGTCTTTATTCTATGGCACTCTCATTGTGATGTATGTAAGCCCAACATCTGGGAATCCTGCTGAAATGCAGAAGGTGGTCACACTGATGTACTCAGTAATAACTCCCCTCTTAAATCCCCTAATCTACAGTCTACGAAACAAGGATATGAAAAATGCCCTGAGGAAAGTCCTTGTAGGATGGAACATTAGTCAGAGTTCATGAGAATTTTTGAAAGGTAAGGTTATTATCGTATTGCTCTTTGGTTTTGCTTTAATACTTTGGAGGATCTGAGATTTCATAACTCCTCTTCCACTGCAGATTGCAACCCACCCATGACTTTGCATCCTGTGTGATTTTTTTATCTCACAATTCCATAAAGTCCCAATAGTGATTTTGAAAAATGAAAAGGACATATATGGACAAAAATATTTACACCAGCTCTTTTTCTTGTGATAAAGAATTGGAAGTTGAGGGGATGTCCATCAGTTGAGGAATGACTGAACATGTTGTGATATTTGATTAGAATGTGGTTTTTTTTGTTTTTTGGTGTGTTGGGTTTTTGTGTTGGGGATGGGCTATTGTGCTATAAGAAATGATTATTACAATGCTTCAGGAACAACTGGAAAGGTTTACATGAACTGATGTAAAATGAAATGGGCATAATGAGGAGTATAATGTATAATTAATGGCAATATTGTAGAATGGCCAATGGTGAATGATTTAGCTATTCTCAGTAATACAATGATCCAAGATTATTTTAGATTAAAAATGCTATTCATCTCCAGAGAAAGAATTGATGGAATAGATGTTTTTACTGTATTTGTACTGTATTGTACTGTATTGTTGTTCTAGGGGTTTGGGCTTGCATTTTACTTTGTATTATTTCTAATATGGAAATGTTTTGCAGAATTGCACATTTATAATCTATATCAAATTGTTTGCTTTCTCAACGAGGGGAGAGAGACAAATATATAGAATACAGAACCCAAACTTTAAAAAATATTTTAAAAATTTTTATAAGACATGGAGATAGAATAAAATTAAATTAAAAGTAAAAAAGTGGCTTGCTATCCACTATGCCACACTGCACCACATGACGTCATTGTTAACAGAAAGGAAGGGAGGGAGGGAGGGAGGGAGGGAAGGAAGGAAAGAAGGAAGGAAGGAAAGAAAGAAATAAAAAGAAATGATGAGAGTTGTAGTTTCAGAAAAACATAGCAAGTACTATATGAATAGAGGAATATGAAGTTAGAAGAACAAAGAAATCATTGTGTACAGTAAGAGTAATGTTGTTATGATGATCACCAGTGAAGGACTTGGCTACTCTGATCAATGTAATGATCCAAAACATTTCTAAAAAAGTCATAATGAAAAAGACCATCCACCTCCAAAGAACTGGTGAAGTCTGAGCAAAATTTGAGGTATAATCTTTTACTTTATTTATATTGCTATTGTGGAATATGACTAATATGGAAATATGTTTTTGCATGATTTCATATGTATAATTTATATCATATTGCTTCACTTCTCGGGTAGGAGAGGGAGTGGGAGAGAAAGAGAGAATTTGGAACTCAAAATTTAAGAAAATAAAAGACTGTTTAAAATAAAGAATAAATTTTTTTAAAAAGAAGAAGAAAGAATACAACTATAGGGGAAATACAGTATAGCTACTGAGCTTACTGTAGAGAAAGTTGGGAATTAACAGTATTCATTGATGTTACACATAAATTGGATTCCATGAAAAGTAACACACTCTGGGAACTGGGCACAGAAGCCCTTAAGAGAGAGTATAAGAAATAATGTACATGTAATATTTTTCGTTTTTTTTTTTTGTTTTTGGCACAGTATTTTCCTATCTGAAACTATGAAAGGGGAGAATCTTGGGGCTGACATTTGCTACCTGACCTTGCCTCCAGGTTCAGTGAAGGAATCTCATCATAGTATGAAGGCAGGGAGAGGTGGGAGGGAGCACAGAGAGAGACTTACGGGGAAGTAGGAAGCTCGTGCCAATACATATAACCACTGCTTCTATTCACCTGCTATTAGTCAGCACTTTAAAGGGGCCTGTTCTGGAAAGCTATCCTGTGCACCTTTAAAGAGAACAAAAGCCCTCTTGGAGTTCTTATCTACTCAGGAACTGATACATTCCCTGTGAGGGCTCAGGACTATGTATTAGCTCTCTGAAGATACTCAGGTGCCATTCAGCACACCAGTCAGATTCAGCACCTGATAAATAATGAGTGGCAGGCGCCAGGGAGGTGCCAAGGTTTCCTACAGAATTCTGTGAGGCTCTTCATCCTTCAAAACTGATGTCTAACCTGTAGATTTCAGAGGTCACCCTCTCTTTCCCTCTCCAACCACCCATGCTATAACCAATCCACTGCTTATTTGTATGTTCATGCAATAGCTGACATTTAAATTTAAATAGCTTACATTTAAGATTTATAAAGAGAAATGACAGGAGACTTCATTTTATCCTTAGCTCTTACCCAGAGGAAAATTATTTCCTAAAATTGTTAATCATATTCAGAATAAAAAAGAGAGAGGTAGGAGGTACATTGTCAGAAAGAGAGAAAAAAAGAGATGATGATGATGATGATGATGATGATGATGATGATGATGATGATGATGCCAAGTTTCTAGATTCTGATTCCCAGTCTAGGTCTGTGAGTTTTGACTTCTGGTTTCTATTTTTTCTTCATAATTGGCATTCCTAAGACTGAACTAAGCCTTCCTCACTCTTTTCTAGGTTGCAAAAACAAACTAGAATTCTTACTTAGGAACATAAATAATAGCATTTAGGTCTGTCATACTTAGAAATTACTTTTATTTTCATGCACTGACAACCAGTAATGACAATAAGTCCAGATCTTCATTTGTTGGGACCACACGAGTTCATATAGTCTTCTTTCTTCCTTTTGTTCTTCCTTTCAATGGAGGCAGCTAGATGTCTCAGACGATAGAGTCCAGTGACCTAGAGTCAGGAAGACCTGAATTGAAATCCAGCTTCAGACATTTAACTAGCTGTATGACCCTCACAGGTTGTGGTTGTGGTTTATCTTCATTCTAGAAGAGGACTGTGACATCTGGAAGATGACATGACTTACAAATGAATTGGATTTGAGTGAGAGAGGTTGTGAAAAGACACCAGCCTCACTTTCTCCTTCAGAGCCATCTGTGTTCAGTGGCCAGATATAGATCAGGATGACGAGATAGATGGCCTGGGATGCAGTGGAAGAAACTGGCCTTTTTAAGCTAAGATATTCCCAGGTCTCACTTTGAGTGAGGCAGCTCCCATTCACTGAATAGTCCTATTTAAGAAGATAATCAAGGATGGCCTTTAATTAAAAAAAATCAGAGTAGGAGGCAAAGACCCTCAAGGTTTCTGGCCAAAAGAGAAATAATTGATATTCACAATCACTCTGAACTAGAAGGACCCAAAAAGCAACTTTTATGTGGCACTTTGTCAGGGACATATTGTTCAATCAATGAGAGCCCAAGTAAAATGGGTTTAATGCTAGAAAGCAATCTAGCCATTATAGCCAGAGATAATTAAGTCCCTTAACCTCAGTATAAAATGGGGATAATAGTAGAATCAGGAGGCAGGTAGGTGGTTTAGTGGGTAGAACTCTGACCCTAGAGGCAGGAAGGCCTGAGTTCAAATCTGGTCTCACATATTTACTACCTGTGCGATCCTAAGCAAGTCACTTAACCTCTATTTGCCTTAAACTACTCCAGAAGGAAATAGGAAACCAGTACAGTTTTGCCAAGAAATGCCTGTGGACACTGTGGTCCACAGGATCAAGAAGAGTTGGACAGGACTGAATGACTGCACAATAACAATGATAGCACCTTCCTCATAAGTTTATTAAAACCAAGTGAGATAATATTCATAAAATGCTTAGCACAATGTCTGGCACATAGTAGGTGATTAATACATGCTCATTCTCATCCCCCATTCCACCCCCACCCCATTTACTTAGTGTTTATTTCTATGCAGAGGCAGTGTGACATAGGGAGTAAAAGCCAACCTTGAAGCCTATTAGAACAGGGTTCAAGTCCTGCCTTTGACATTTCCTGACTGTGTGACACTGGGCAAAGCAATGAATATTTCAGTGATCTAGGCAACTCTAACAGAGTCTAGAACATTACTTAATCACTCCACCTCTTTTTCAATATACTGTCTGCTCCCAATAAGATTTGGGGAAAGGAGTTTGAATGAGAATAGAAATGCTGGGTGTGTTTTAGGAGATACTGGGTATATAATTAGAGAAATGACTATGACATACACTAGGTTTATATCAATTTTTGTGAAAAGGTGTTTAATAAATTGTATGCTGATTAATCACAAAAAATAGAATAAAAAACTAAAGAAAAAGAATAAAATGTTTATACCTTGAATATAATGGTGTCAATTGGTAGTTGATAAGCCAAGTAAGAGGAAGTTAAGAGGCAAACAAGGGCTTTACATTCATTAGGAATTTCCTAAGCATCAGACTTGTCCACAAGTGGAAGGGACAGCCCCAGAAGGGAAGAAGAGGAGATTCCCATTGCTGCAGATCTTCAAGACAAGTCTGGATGACCATTTTGCCATGTACATTGTAACAAGGATTTTTGTTCACACATAGAATAGATTCCATGGCTTTTGGTGTCCCCTCCAGCTCTGAAATTATGTCAAATGTGGCATTTGCTTCAAGGGAGCCTTTTGGAAAAAAAAATTCTGCAATACATCATACACTCTTTCATCTATCAGGACATCAGAAACTGGGTTCATGTTGATCTTCCTTACTCATTGACGTGCCGGGGATTGATCAGTCTGACATAATCCCTTGTTGAACCAATTCCTGCTGAAATCCAGTAGCACTGGTCTCACTGAAATGTTTAGTCTGGGGGAATAGCTTTGAGGACTTGAAAAGGAAGAGCAATTTCTCACTGGGAGATTGGGAAAAATGTATAACACATTTTTCCAAGCCATGACACGTCAATCACAAGGACAGAGACAAAGGGGACCAACCCATGGGGTTAATCAGAAGTAGGCTTTGCCTAGAGCCCATATTCTTAGAGGAAAGATTACAGAAAAATTTCTCAAATGACTTCAGAAAACAACTTGGGCCATCCATTTCCATGACTCATGGAAATAGACCTATTTAGTATCAAGGCCCAAATTAATAAAAATGCTAGCCTAATGAAACCTAGAAAGATGACATTCCACTGCAGACAAGGTACCATAATTAAACTATGATAAGCTTTGTCAACTTTTAAACCCTATATTACTAGACCACATTACATCCACTGAAATTTCCTCTTAAACTGTAGTCCTCAAGTATTTAACCTGAAAGGTTGATATACTGTTATTGCAAAATGTTGAGGAGACCAAAGGAAACCCTGTGTTCTTTTCTTAAGGGGAATGAGGCCTGGTAATGACAGCTTAAAGTCTTATGGATGGTACCAGAAATTTGAGACCTAAATTTACTGGTACAAAAAAAAAATTGAGGGGTTGTAGGTTAATAAAAAGACAGGATTATTACAAATTGGTTTCTATATGAACAAGATATTTAGCATACAATTCCTATAAAGGCATCATTAAACTCCCTGGAAATTTTAGAAGTAAGTCATGGTTCCATTTTTTAAAGAACTGATAAATAGGGTCACTTTAACATTTCTCAAAAATGGTTCAAGTTAAGCCTCCCTTCCCATGGGCAGGTCTCTGGCACAGAGCTCTATTCCCTATCAAAATTCAAAGTCTCCCTTACCATATCTCTGCCACCAGAAATCTCCTCTCTGGAGTGGCTAGGTGGCACAGCAAGTAGCACACTGACCCTGGAGTCAGGAGGACCTGAGTTCAAATCCGGCCTCAGACACTTGACACTTACTAGTTGTGTGACCTTAGGAAAGTAACTTAACCCCAATTGCCCTGCCTACCCCCTCCAAAAAAAGAAGTCTTCTCTGATCTCAGAGGTCTCCTCTCCACTCTCAGAATTCTCCTCCCCACTCTCAGAGGTCTCCTCTGAGCTCTTAGAGGTTTCCTCTCTCTGAATCACTAAAGTTGCTTCTCTCTCTGAACACTGGGTCACTCTCTCAAAGTTGGCTTCCTTAATGTCTGCTTTCTCAAAACAAGTTCTCTTTATAGACAGTTCTAGTTAGTATCTGATTGGCTAGAGTCCATATGCACATATCTGATTGGTTAGAGCCCACTTGCTGATCTCTAATTGGCTCAGCATAGAGGCATGTAAGACTGTGGCTGGGACACTGAAAAACACACAGAAAAACAGCAAAAAATCACACTTTCCTTGTAATTACATTCCACCATTCAGGATCCTGGTCTCTACAATCTCAATAAGAGATTGCTATGACCATGGATCTGCCTCAGCTCTCTCCCAGCTCTCCTCACCTTCTCCCAATTCTGCCTCTCTCTCCTCCTGCTCCACCCTTCCTGCTCCACCTGTTAAGTAAGTTCCTCCCACCATGGGTTCCATGTGACTCAAGCTTGGGTTGAGCCAAAGCTATAAGCAGATCATAGGCATGTTAAGGGGCAGGGAAGATCTTCAAATTCCCTTAACATTGCACTCTTCCACTAGCTGATTACTCTAGTTCTATTTTTCCATTATTTGTGGAACTAAAGCATATTTCCTGTGCAGCATGTCTTATGATCGTTTTCTTACCTTTCTTGACCCACCTAATTAAACACACATATGAAACTCACTTCAGTCTCCAAACATTGTGACCTTGAAGCACTGTTACAATTTGATGTCAGTCTGCTGAGCAGTTGACTTCCTTAGCTATCCAATGTCCACTGCTCAGGTCTCCCAGTTGTCATTTTGTAGTCCCAATAACATAGATCACTTTATTTGTGACATTGACCCACTGCTGGCCATCTACTATGTCCCTGGTCCTGCTACTAACATTGTGTTCTATTTCTTGAACTCACTCCTTACCTTCCTCCTTATGTTATCCATCCTTGGCTCCTATGTCCTGCTACTAAGAACTATGCTTCAAATCCCTTCAGTGGCCTGCCAATGTAAGGCCTTCTCCACATATGGATCCCATCTGGCCAAGGTCTGTCTCTTTTTGAACCAACATCTGAGAATTCTGGTGAAGTGCAGATGATCATAACATTGATCTACTCAAGAATAATTCCATTCTTTACTATAGCCCCGAAAATAAAGACATAAAGGTAACCTTATGAAAAATCCTGGGGATAGCTTCAGAAGAAGCAAAATTACATATATGACTTTTACAAGTGATTCCTTGGTACAACAACAAAAAATACCATAAAATGCCTGCAATGGGCCAAGATCAAGATCCAAACACCCATTGAGAAAGGGACCTATTTCTCCTATTGGTCCTGAAGCTTATACTTCAGGGAGCTCATGGAGAACATCTTCTCAGGAAAAATCCTTCATCTTTTAACATCTTGCCCAACCTACTCCAGCTAAACCTCAACTCAATAACATTAAGCATCAGGTAGAAGTATTATCTTATAAACATAAAATATCTAATAGGTGTCGACATGATGCACATTGTTCTATCCTTTTGGCCTGTCCAATTCTCTCTAAATAGTGACTGTTAGAGACAGAACATATATAACCCACTCATTGAGACTATTCACTAGAAGGTATGATTTTAGGAGGTTGAATAAAGAATCAAGTGTATATATATATATATCAAAGGCTAATAGATCAAGAACTACTAGATAGATAAATCCCTTGATTCTGTTTTTTAAAAATTTTTGTTATAAATTTTTACTGTACTCATAACAATCTTCAAACAACCTGAATAATTCAAAATACAGTGAAGAACAAAGAGATAATTCTATGAAACCATATTTTTTTTACTTATAGCTTAGTGATTTTTTTAATCTTCATTCCACGGACAAATTGCAAGTTTCACACATATGCCAGTGGTACAGGTTCTAATGAGATACAGCAGAGCATAGAGTACAAAGAATCATTATTGGAGTCAGAAACACTGAGGTTTGACTCTTGTCTCTGACTCAGACTAGCCATTTAACGAACCCTGGAAGTTACTTAAACTCTTTCTTACAAGCAAGTTTCTAAGATTGTAAATTAAAAGGCAGGTGCCAATCTGCTTTAGTAGAAGGAATTCCATCATAAAAAGGTCTTTATCCTAATAAAATCACAGGACCAGCCACATCCCTATCCAATGAGTTCTAATATTAGGAGCAAACAAAAAGCGGATAATATTCCTTTGTTCTGTCCATAGTAGGCTAAGATGTGAGGGGATGGGAATGGAAGATTTGGTTGAGTGGAAACTGGTATTTACTGAGATTTCTATTCTGGTATAGAGAAATGGTTTAGACTTAGAACGCCTGGATCTCCATAAAGCACTTGATATTCTCTTTCGTCATGACATTCAGGACAAAATGATGAGTTATGTGTCTAATTAGGAGGGTTTGGAAAGGTTTGAATAATCAGCAACAAAGTATAGTCATAAAGTCTCAAAGGGAACTTGGAAAGAAGACTCTAGTTATCATATTCACCAAGGGATGTCTTTACCCATCTTCTGTTCAACATTTGTATTAGCGACCTGAATAAATTCCCATTCAATTCAATCCCAAAAGAGGTTTACTAAAGGTCCATTATGTGCATACAAAGAAAAAATTTAATTCCTTTTGGTTTCATTCAGCTTGTGTTCGTGTGGAAGGACAAATACAAACTGATAAATACAGGTTATAAATAAAAGAGTATAAGACAATTTTAAGAGGAAGAGAACATTAGCACCCTTGGGGATAAGGAAGGCTTTTATATATAAGGTGGCACCTGAACTGTGCCTTAAAGGAAGTTATGACTTCTAAGAGGCAGAAGTGAAAAGAAAAGGTATTCCAGATGTGGGGCTCTTCAATCCTAATGGTTCTATTCTGTCCATCTGGCACTGGAGACCTTTGTCTTTACATTCATCTTTGCACTGTTGTATCCTGCACCTCTCTTTCTTGTGAGATGTTTGATCTGTTTTTTTATTCTTACTGTTGTGTTCACTAAATGTACACAGCAGCCAGTCTGCCCCTATAGTGGGTCTTCTATTTCCGGTCCTAAATCTTCACTTTAGATCTGTCTTGTTATTTCTCTTGGGAGAACAGAAGGTAAAAGATACCCCTTATCTGTTTTGGGAATCAAGAAATGATGTCCTACTCTACTGGATCAGTAATCACACTGAGGGGACCACTAACTCCTTCTGATAACAGATATTGTAACCCACTCAGGTCCTCTCATTCTTTGCAATTCTCATCCATATCAATCCTCGAATTTCCATAATTCATTCATGCTACATATTGAAGGCCTTCCTCTCTGCTTTTCAGTGTTTAATGAGTGCATTTTGTAAGGTTTTCATAAGATACAAAACAATGGCTACAATAATGGAAAGCAAAAGACCCTGAAAGAAAAATAAACACTGTAATTAACAACATCTCAGATCTGGAGAATTGATGAGGGAATGTACCTCCCTCCTTTTCTTGGAGAGACTTGGGACTACAGCTATTCTCTAGCTACCTTCATGCCATTTTATCTTGCCAGCCACCTAGTTTCTGTCCTAGGGCTTTCCTTGCTCCTGATTTGTGGAGTTCTCCACAATTACCCAGACCCAGGCCCACCAAACTACCTGCTGCTCTCCAAGCATTCTCAAAAAATGCTGCTGTCCATACCCCATCAATTTCCATCTCTAGCTCTAGGAACAATAATCCAATCAATATCAAAAATCACATGACCAACAAGATAGAGGACTATATGTATGTATGTATGTATGTATATATATATATATATATATATATTTCAAAAATTCAAAATTCAAAAATAGGGACTTTCCATTCCACATTATCTTGCACTTCCAGAGGTAGGTTCACCAAACCCTACCACATTGTTTGGCATTAGGTAGACCATACCACCCATGTATTCTCTGAGAATGGACTCCCACTGCCTTGTTCTCCATTGCACTTAGCACATGGTAAATGATTAGGAAGTAATTACAGCTTGATTTTAGGGACTTTTCCATAGTCATATAGCAAGTCATATCAGTGCAGGATTCAAAAATACATCTCCATGGCACCTGGCCAAGAACTATTATTATTATTCGACTGCTAATTGGGAAGGGCAATTACTCACCAAAGCTCAAATGGAAGGATGTAAACTATATGGCTGGTATCCATTATATTTGGGGGGAAAAAATCAAAGCAAAAATGTCACTGAATGATAGCAGTTATATAAGGTCAGTCTATTATAATGAAGGGGAAGTAGGTAGATACCACAAATGAAGATCAAATACCCATTTCCCTGCATAGAAGGAACATGTCCTCACTGAAAAATTTTCCTCAAACAAAGGAAACAGCTCCTGAGATTTCCCACATATTTACTTGACCCTGGTGTTTCATTAGTAAGATCCCAGAGGGAAAAGTAGGCAAAATGTTATGAAATGCAGGCATATGACATGAAGCAACAGAAATAGGGGAACTGTGGATCTTAGAAACATGGGAATCAATAATTATTGCTGATAGGAAATATATATTAGATAAAATACACACAGTTCAAATCACTACAAGAGAACAAGTTCCAATAATTATAAGGTATGGAAAAAAGTCAAATGAAAGAGAAATATTTTTTGTATTCTATGCACCCATTTCCCTTCCATCCACCAAACCATTTCCACATTAGGATGCCTGAGTAAGAGCTCCTTGTAACTCATGACCTCCTTGCCAAAATACTTGCTCTGTCACTTCACACCCATATGTCATTACTACAAGTCACCAAACTTCGGTGGGCCTCAGTTCCTCATCAGTAAAAGGAGGGAGTTGGACTAGATGAACTCTGAGGTCCCTTGAAATTCTGAATCTGTGATCTTATGATCCTTTCACCCAGATGATCCAGCAAGTTGATAGTACAACAGATAGACTTTTGGACTTGGAAATTCCCTGAGTTCAAATCTAGCTTTGGACCCTTGACTAGCAGTGTGACCTGCTATTATTATAAATAATAATGCCTCCTCTCATGGTTGTTGTGAGGATAAAAGCAGAAAACTTGGTAATGTGCTTTGAAAGCCTTAAAGCTCTATATAAATGCTAGCTGATAATTATTCATGGCATTATAGCTATCAGAGGAACGTTTGCATCATAGCCAGAACAATGACTATTTTTTCTATGTGCTACTGTTGTACAATGAGTATGTCTATTCGTTGTTAAAGTTCTTCACTCTTTGTTCTTCTAGAGAAAACCAAAGGAATCCTGGGGATCTCTTCTGTCTAGGAATGGAGATACTCTAGGAGGACTAGGAGAAAGTGAATCTGCTCTTAGTGTGTATGAGTCTAGAGGAAGAGAGGTCCTCCTAACAACTAGGTGACAATGTCTGAATGTTATGCATTGAATCTCAAAAATCCACCTCCATGGATTCAACAGGTGGTTCATGGGGTGGATGCAGGAGCACTCATGCTTCTATCATAAAAATTTCATCAAATAATAATTTACAGAGGATAACTTTCATCAGTGCCTGTTCAATAGCATTCTGACCATCTCAATTCCTTATTGCTGGCAAGCAGGTTCATCTGGAAAGGTTGGAGTAATTTTCCACTAATCTCACCCACAGAAGAGATCCACTGAAGCAAGAGGTAAAATAAGCCTTCATCTCAAGGGTCTGAAAAACGTGCATATCTCTCTATGTACTTAACTATTCCCACTAAGAAGACAGGGGAGGTTGGAGCCTTTCAATAATTCCTACCAAATACTGTGGGACCAACTACTAGAATACAGAAGAATTTCCTAGGCTCATTCTTTCTACTCCCCTCTCCTAATTTGTAACTTTATCAAAAGTCAGAGAGATGTAATAAAATTTTCTTGCTAATAAAATTCACATAGGGTTAAGTTTTAGGGTTGTGATTGTCAGTGTTTCATTTTTTTGAGTTACCTAAGGTCATTTCCACCTCTAATTTTTTTATGATTCTATCATATTAAGCATGTCAGAGCACAAGGTACTCAGACTCAGAAGCTCCAGTTTCTTTGCAAAAAGGATCAATTTTGCTTCCTGGTTCCATGGATGACAATCCTATGATTGAAGTAAGTAATAAAAATGTTTAAACGACACAGGACTCTTATTGTGGTATGGAGGGAGGTGCAAGAAATCACAAAAACCCCTCACTAGGAGAGGACGCAGGGTACATCAATATATTTTGAGCACACTATTAGGATAAAAAGTTCTAGGAAAGATTTCTTTCCCCACCTGGAAATGATCTATTGGCCCAGTAATTGTCTCCATCACTCAGTACACACACACACACACACACACACACACACACACACAAACACACCACTAACAGTCCACTGCTTATTTAAACATAGTATCTCCTCTATAAGTTACACACATTTAAATTAAAACTATTAGAAAATTTTTCCACTGCCATGAAAATCATATCAACTGAGCCATGGGCTCTTTTATTCTTTTTCACTTTCTGTTTTTGGAGGGCAGGGCAATTGGGGTTAAGTGACTTGCCCAAGGTCACACAGCTAGTAAGTGTTAAGTATCTGAGGCCATATTTGAACTCAGGTCCTCCTGACTCCAGGGCCAGTGCTCTATTCATTACATCACCTAGCCACCCCGACTATGCTCTTTATTCACTGCAAAAGTCTAATATTTAATATGATTTCAAAATATATACTCTTATCTTTAAAATAGTATTCTTCTGTGCTTACTCCAGATTGGAACAAGTACAGAATCGTACAACCCTTCCTCTCTACAGACTTCATGGAGAACAGAAGGATCAGTTTTGGTAAGTGAGCTTGTTATCCAAAAACAATCTATTATTTTGCACTAGGTTTAGTGTGAAATTAGTCAATATGTTTTATTCCTTTGTTGTAAACAATGCTAACTATCAAAAGCAACTAAACTTGCTTTCATGAATTAACTGCAACATATAAAGTATTTGAAATAACTTAGCAGTCATTTGCTCAAAGATGCAAACAATTTCTCTTTCCCACTCCCTGGAGGTCTTCAAGGAGAATCTGGCTAATCACTTGCTAGTAGCTTGTACTGGAGAGTCTTTTAATCTGATGTCATGGCCCTCTTCAAGAACAAAGGACAAGCAATAATGACCACAGCATGGGTTATACTAGATGGATACTGAGGTCTCTTCCAACTCTCAAATTTCTGATTCTCTGATATATTCATAAGCCTATATCTGTCATTTTACACGTTTGTTGTCAGCATGTACTTGGTTCCCTGGGGTTCTGATTTCTTTCTTTGCATTATTTAATGAAAACCTTTTCAGATATTTTTGTATTGTACTTCTCACCCTTACAGATCTGGTCATTTCTATTTTTCAAACCTTCATGGAGGCAGGGACCAAGTCTTTGCTAATCTATATGTCTTCCTCAATGCTAGAGTGCCTTACATACTGGGAAGTACTTAATAAATACTTGGTAAATTAATTTGGGGCATATTCATGTAGATGCTGGAGTGTTCATGTTTCTGGCATAGAAAAATGCAAGCTACTTATTTGGGGTTAACAAAAAAAATCTTTCTCTTCCATTTTTCAAGTAAAACAGGAGTGGGGGGTGTATGTGGTACTCAGGGACAATTAGCAACTCTAATGTGAGGGCTTGCCAAGCCCTTTTCAGGGGGTCCACCTTAATCCAACTCTCACTTAGAGCTCCTAGTAACTACTATGCACAGAGGCCACACCCCAGGAAACCATCCCCATAGATGGGCTAAACCAGGTTGGGGGTAACTGACAGACTTAAAACAGCTCACTCAATTAAAGGGATGTCTACTCCAAGCATGTGAAGACTTTCTCTAGCAAAATGGATAGAATAAGAACAATTTATTCTCATGGACGTGAAGGAGGCTGAAGCAGGCACTGTTGAACACTTAGAGGTAGGTCAGATAACAAAGACACCAAGATCATTCATTGCATTGTGGGGATTGTTCATCTTGACTTTTTTTCCTGCCACTGGACTTGCAACACTTTGGAAGAGAGGGTGAGGCTCATGACTTTGCACAACTCTTTCTCACTTAAATCCAATTCACAATCAAGTCAAAATATAATCCCATGATGTCATTGATCCTGTTTGAAAATGAGGGACATGGGGGCGGCTAGGTGGTGCAGTGAGTAGAGCCCTGGAGTCAGAAGGACCTGAGTTCGGATCTGGCCTCAGACACTTAACACACACACAAACAAAAACCTAGCTGTGTAACCTTGGGCAAGTTACTTAAACCCAATTGCCCTCCAAAAAGCAAAAGAAAGAAAGAAAGAAAAGAAAAGAAAAGAAAAGAAAAGAAAAGAAAAGAAAAGAAAAGAAAAGAAAAGAAAAGAAAAGAAAAGAAAAGAAAAGAAAAGAAGAGAAAAGCAAATGAGGGACAAACAACAAAATAGGAGTAAATTAGTCTTGTCAAGAAAAATGAAAAGATATGAGATTAGTTATAATGGCTAACACAATAGTTACAGTATGGTTACCTCTAGTTTTAACAAAATATCATGTATATCATTCATATGGTTTATCTGAAATGTTATATAAACATCATATTTATGTTCTTTACATTCAAAGATGGTGCTAGTGAATGGTTACACTGTATGTTAATGTAACACTGGTTACAAACATCAGAAAAAACAAAAGTCACTGTAATTTCAACTTTAAGATCTGGCTTGCATCAAACTAAGAAGAAATTGAGTACATTTTTACCCATTTATGAGGAATATTTATATTCAAAAACAAATTGTATTAAGATTTAGAGAAACAGGGGTCATACAGAATGAAAAAATCTGTTTCAAACTAATTCTAGCACAGAATACAAGGCACTGTACCAAGTCCTCCAAGATAGAAAGTGATCAGGCAGAATTGTTTCACTAGATGATGACTCAAGTATTTCCTTCTGCACTAAAGCTTCAATCAATCAGAATATTTAAGCAGCAGAAAAAGTAATAAAAGGAATAGTGTTACTGAGACTAACCCCTGTCAATATGTGAATATAGATTATTTGCATGCAAAATAAAGAGACAGGGAAGACTCTTAAGGCAGCATTACTATGGAAGAAGGGCTGGATTTGGGGTAAGAAAACCTGTGTTTGTATTCTGGAAATGCTACTTACTATCCATGTATCTTTGGACAAGCCACATAATGACCCAAAACCCCTGCCTCAGCTGAAAAATAAGATCATAGCACTAGATGACTCCAAAGGTTCTTTCTATTTATAAATCTATGATTCTGTAGAGTCTGGTGGTGTTTGGTTCCTGTGTGTATGTCCTTCTATGTGCACACTAAATGCATTCTGCTGGTGCATCTACATTTGTGGAGGGAATGCTAGGAGTATGAGTAGTAGATGTGTGCCCTCAAATTTTTAGTGAAGACGCTTAAGGCAGCATGACCATGGAAACAAGGCTGGATTTAGGGTCAGAAGACCTGTATTTCAATACTGGCTACTCTATTTACTACCCATCTATCTTTGGACAAGTCACATGACGCCACCACCACCCGCAATCCTACCTCAGGTTCCCTAGCTAAAAAATAAGATCAGTGCATGAGATGATTCCAAAGGTACCTTCTAGTGATAAATCTATGATTCTGTAGAGCCTGGTGGTCTTAGGTTCCTGTGTGTATGTCCTTCTATGTACACACTAAATGCATTCTGCTGGTGTATCTACATTTGTGGAGAGAATGCTAGGAGTGTGAGTATTAGATGTGTTCCCCCAGAATCCAAGCACAACTGGAACTATTCAGGAGTAAATCTGTGATACCTGTTTACCTTCAGATTAAGCAGAAATCTGTTTAATTCTTATACTATTCCCTACACTAGGGTATATCCCATAGGAGCCAAGGACAGGACATCTAGTTTCTTCTTAGGATGCTTACTTGGAAACAAGATAGTTTGGGTCATTTTTGTCTTCTCTATTCCACAGCTTTGGAGTCTAACAGGTCAATCACATACACTGTGACTGAGTTTGTCCTCTTGGGATTTTCTGGTGGCAGAGAAATGCAGAATCTCCTCTTCTCCTTGATCTTAGTGGTATATATCCTAACTTTGTTGGGGAATGGAGCCATTGTCTGTGCAGTGAAATGGAACAAGCAGCTCCACACACCCATGTACACACTATTAGGGAACTTTGCTTTCCTCGAAATATGGTATGTTTCTTCTACTGTTCCCAATATGTTGGCCAACTTTTTATCTGAGACCAAGACCATCTCCTTCTCTGGTTGCTTCTTCCAGTTCTATTTCTTTTTCTCCTTGGGGTCTACTGAGTGTTTTTTCCTACCAGTCATGGCATATGATCGGTACCTAGCCATTTGCCATCCACTACACTATCCCACCATCATGACAGGATGGTTTTGTGCCACTCTGATATCTGCCTGTTGGGTGGGTGGATTCCTTTATTACTTAGTTCCTTTTGTTCTTGTATCTCAGCAGCCCTTCTGTGGCCCTAACATCATTGATCACTTTGTCTGTGACCAAGGTCCATTACTAGAACTCATCTGTGTCCCTGCTCCTGTGATTAAACTCATCTGCTACACTTTCAACTCCATGATTATCTTTGGCTCCCTACTCCCCATCCTTGGATCTTATATCCTGGTCCTCAGAGCTGTATTGCGTATTCCTTCTGCTGCTGGACGGCACAAAGCCTTCTCCACGTGTGGATCCCATCTGGTTGTCGTGTCTTTATTCTATGGCACTCTCATTGTGATGTATGTAAGCCCAACATCTGGAAATCCTGCTGAAATGCAGAAGGTGGTCACACTGATGTACTCAGTAATAACTCCCCTTTTAAATCCCCTAATTTACAGTCTACGAAACAAGGATATGAAAAATGCCCTGAGGAAAGTCCTTCTAGGATGGAACATTAGCCAGAGTTCATGAGAATTATTTGAAAGATAAGATTACTATCGCATTGCTCTTTGGTTTTGCTTTAATACTTTGGAGAATCTGAGACTTCAGAACTCCTCTTCCACTGCAGATTGCAACTCATCCATGCCTTTTCATCCTGTGTGATTTTTTTAACTCACAATTCCATAAAGTCCCAATGAGGTTTTTAAAGACAAAAATTACATATATGGACAGAGATATTTATAGCAGCTCTTTTTCTTGTGATAAAGAATTGGAAGTTGAGGCGATGCCCATCAGTTGAGGAATGGTTGAACAAGTTGTGATATATGATTAGAATGACAAACTATTGGGGAGGCTGGCTGGCTCAGTGAATAGAGCACCAACCTCAGGAGGACCTGAGTTCAAATATTATCTCTGACACTTAACTCTTACTAGGCATGTGACCTTGGACAAGTCACTTAACCCCAATTGCCCTGCCTTCCCCCCACCAAAAAGAAAAAAAGCAAAACCAAAAAAGGATGGGACACTATTGTGCTATAAGAAATGATGAGTACAATGCTTCAGGAACACCTGGAAAGGCTTACATGAACTGATGCAAAATGAAATGAGCAGAACCAGGAGTATAATGTATAATTAATAGCAATATTGTAGAATGGCCAATGGTGAATGATTTAGCTATTCTCAGTAATACAATGATCCAAGATTATTTTAGATTAAAAATGCTATTCATCTCCAGAAAAAGAATTGATGGAATAGATGTTTTTACTGTATTTGTACTGTATTGTACTGTATTAGGGGTTTGGGCTTGCATTTTACTTTGTATTATTTCTAATATGGAAATGTTTTGCAGAATTGCACATTTATAATCTATATCAAATTGTTTTCTTTCTCAACGAGGGGAGAGAGACAAATATATAGAATACAGAACCCAAACTTTAAAAAATATTTTAAAAATTTTATAAGACATGGAGATAGAATAAAATTAAATTAAAAGTAAAAAAGTGGCTTGCTATCCACTATGCCACACTGCACCACATGACGTCATTGTTAACAGAAAGGAAGGGAGGGAGGGAGGGAGGGAGGGAAGGAAGGAAAGAAGGAAGGAAGGAAAGAAAGAAATAAAAAGAAATGATGAGATGTGTAGTTTCAGAAAAAAACATGGCAAGTACTATATGAACAAAGGCAAAATGAAGTGAGAAGAACAAGGAAATCATTCCCTACAGTAATAGTAATGTTATTACGATGATCAACAGTGAAAGATTTGGCTACAAGAAGTCATGATGAAAAATACTATCTACCTCAAACAACTCGTGAATTCTGAGCAAAATCTGAAGTATAAATTTTTGCTTTGTTTCTATTTCTGTTGTGGAATATAACTAATATGGAAATGTTTTTGCATTATTTCACATGTATAATCTATATCATATTCATATTGCTTCCCTTCTCAGTCAGTGGAAGAGGAAGTGGGAGGGAAAGAGAGAATTTTGAATTCCAAATTTAAGGGAAAAAAAGACTGCATAAAATGAAGAATAAATTTGAAAAAAAAAAAGAAGAAGAAATAATACAACCAGAGAGGAAATACAGCATAGCCACTAAGCTTACTGAAAAGAAAGCTAGGAATTAACAGTATTCATTAATGTGACACATAAATTGGATCCTATGCAAAGTAACACACTCAGGGAACTGGACACAGAAGCCCTTAAAAGAGAGTATAAGAAATAACGTACATGTAATATTTTTCAACAGTATTTTTTTTTTTGCTTTTTGGACATCAGTTGGGGTTAAGTGACTTGCCCAAAGTCACACAGCTGGTAAGTGTGTCAGGGCCAGTGCTCTATTCACTGCTCTACCTAGCTGCCCCCACAGTATTTTTCTATCAGGAACTAAGAAAGGGGAGAATCTTGTGGCTCACATTTGCTACATGACCTTGCCTTCAGGTTCAGTGAAGGAATCTCATCATAGTATGAAGGCAGGGAGAGGCGGGAGGGAGCACAGAGTGAGACTTAGGGGGAAGTAGGAAGCTTGTGCCAACCAGTATAACCACTGCTTCTGTTCACCTGCTGTTAGCCAGCACTTTAAAGGGGCCTGTTTTTCTGAAAAGTTATCTATTCTGTGCCCCTTTAGAGAGAATTAAAGGCCTGTTGGGGTTCTTATGTACTCAGGAACTGATACATTCCCTGTGAGGGCTCAGGACTATATATTAGCTCTCTGAGGGTACTCAGGTGCCATTCAGTACACCAATCAGATTCAGCACCTGCTAAAAATGAATGACAGGTGCCAGGGAGGTGCCAAGGTTTCCTACAGAATGCTGTGAAGCTCTTCATCAGTCAAAACTGATGTCTAACCTGGGGATTTCCGAGGGTTACCCTCTCTTCCCGCCCTCCAACCACCCTTGATGTAACCAATCCACTGCTTATTTGCATGTTCCTGCAATTGCTTACATTTAAATTTAAATAGCTTACATTTAAGATTTACAAAGAGAAATCACAGAAGACTTCATTTTATCTTTAGCTACTACCCAGAGCAAAATATTTCCTAAAATTGTTAATCACATGCAAAATAAAAAAAGAGAGAGGTAGGAGGTACATTATGAGAGAGAGAGAGAGAGAGAGAGAGAGAGAGAGGATGATCATGATCATGATCATGATGATCATGATGATCATGATGATGATCATGATGGTAGTGATGATCATGATGACGAGGATGATGATGGCAAGTTTCTAGTTTCTGATTCCCAGTCTAGGTCTGTGAATTTGGACTTTTGGTTTCTATTTCTGTCTTTATCATTGTCATTCCTAAAACTGAACTAAGCCTTCCTCAATCTTTTCTAGGTTGCAAAATACAAACTAGAATTATTACTTAGAAAGATAAATAATAGCATTTAGTTCTGTCATACTTAGAAATTACTTTTCTTTGCATGATCCTTCATTACACTGACAACCAGTACTGACAGATAAACCCAGATCTTCATTTCTTGGGACCATACTAGTTCATATATTCTTCTTTCTTAACATAATTTTTCTTTCTTTCTTCCCTTTGTTCTTCCTTTCTTTCATTCAATGGGGGCAACTACATGGCACAGAGGATAGAGTGCTGAAATTAGAGTCAGAAAGACCTGAATTGAAATCCAGCTTCAGACGTTTAACTAGCTGTATGACTCTCACAGGTTGTGGTTGCGGTTTGTCCTTCATTCCAGAAGAGGACCATGACATCTGGAAGATGATGGCATGACTTACAAATGAATTGGATTTGAGTGAGAGAGGGCTGTAAAAAGACACCAGTCTCACTTTCTCCTTCAGAGCCATCTGTGTTCAGTGGCCAGATATTGATCAGGAGGAAAAGAGATAGATGGCCTGGGATGCAGTGGGAAAAATTGATCTTTTTAAGCTAAGATATTCCCAGGTCTCACTTTGAGTGAGGCAACTCCCATTCACTAAATAGTCCTGTTTAAGAAAAGAATCAAGGAATAGGTCCTTAATAAAAAAACTGGGAGGGAAAGACCCTCAAAGTTACTGGCCAAAAGAAAAACAAATTACTATTTACAATCACTCTGAACCAGAAGGACGCAAAAAGCAACCATTAAGTTGCACTTTAGTAGGGACATATTGTTCAACCAATGAGAGCCCAAGTAAATTGGGTTTAAAGCATGATCTTTAAGAAAGAAATCTAGCCATTATACCCCAAGATAATTAGGTTATTTAACCTCTGTCTGCCTCAGTTCCCTCAGTATGAAATGGGAATAATAGTAGAATCAGGAGGCAGGTAGGGCATTTAGTGGAGAGAAGGCTGGCCCTGGAGTCAGAAAGACCTGAGTTCAAATCTAGCCTCACATATTTACTACCTGTGTGATCCTGGGCAAGTCACTTAACTTCTAGTTGCCTTAATCCACTACAGAAGGAAATAGGAAACCATTATATTTTTTTTGGCCAAGAAAAACCTGTGGACACTATGGTCCACAGGGTCACAAAGAGTTGGACATGACTGAATGACTGAATAATAACAATGATATCACCTTCCTCATAGGTTTATTAAAACCAAATGAGATAATATTCATAACAAGCTTAGCACAGTATCTGGCACATAGTAGGTGATGAGTACATGCTCATTCTCTTCTCCCATTCCACCACTACCCCCATTTACTTAGTGTTTATTTCTGTTTAGAGGCAGTGTGACACAGTGTACAGAAAGCCAACTTTGAAGCCCATAAGAACGGGGTTCAAGTCCTGCCTTTGAGATTTACTGACTGTGTGACACTGGGCAAAGGAATTAATATTTCAGTGATACAGGCAACATTCTCAGAGTATAGATTGTTACCTAATAACTCCTCCTCTCTTTAGTATACTATCTGCTCCTAATAAGATTTTCAGAAAGGAGTTTGAATGAGAATAGAAATGTTGGGTGTGTTTTGGAGACACTGGGTATATAATTCGAGAAATGACCATGACATAGACTAGGTTTATATCAATATATGTGAAAAGGTGTTTAATAAATTATATGTTCATCCTGATTTAGAAGAAATGATGAAAATCACAAAAAATAGTAAAAAGAAAATAAATAAAATATTTATAGCTTGAATTTAATGGTGTAAATTGGCAGCTGATAAGCCAAGTAAGAGGATTCTGTTACAGTTGAAGTTCATTAGAAGGAAGATGTGTTGTGAAGCAAATATTTAATCAGAGGGTAGAAAGACCTATGAATCATGAAATGTTTCCTCATTGCCAAGAGAAGGTGATTGCTCAATAGACTGCTCCCTCCCTTTTTAAACTGATGGATGTTCTCCTGAGATCTATCTAGATATATCACCAAACATGGAATTCCTTCATTGGACCTAGCTATGCATAGGAGCCAATCTATTATGAATGAGGGAGAAGGTGCTAGAAACCATTTATGTGAAAAACAAATTCTGTTCCATGGGAATCTAACTACCTTTACCATTGCCCCATCCCTTTCAAAGCCCCTTCCTCAGGGATCAGACTCCAAGCATTTCTAGCTATTGAATGCTAAATAGAAATTTCATATACTATGCACCTCACAACTTTATCTACTCAGCTAGTAAAGAAAGTGATCCAGGAAGGTGATTCTGGTTCACCTGGGACTTCTTCAATTCAGGCTGGATATATCAACCTCTAAGTAAAGACAACTTCAAAGATGATGATTATCACTGTTCTCCTTTCCTCTATGTGCTATTGTAAAGCTAAGCATGAGCAGCTTTCCAGAGGACTGCTGCTGTGAACAGGTTTCAAGGTTCTGATTACACAGTATAGTGAACTATCTACTTATTCAGTAACAAAATAAGAAAAAACATTCACAGAAATCAAAGTACAGCATTCACAATGTTATGGTATAACAACTTATCACTAAAATGATCACATAGTTTTCACCAAAATGGTCACATAGCTTTAAACAAAGTACATTCATTTATTAACTCAATCATTCTTAAGGAGGCAATCCTCCATAATTGACACAAAGTACAAAGGTAAAAGTTCTTGCCCCCTAGGTCACATTGTCTTAATCTCTTCAATAAAAAGTCCTCTTTCTTCTTAATTGGAGAAGTCCTTAACTCAACCATCTAAATGGAAAGATCAGAGTTCTCCACCCCTAGGCTACAGTAAGTCATGATTTTCTCAATTTGCATTAAACACCCAAAGAGAGATCTTTTCATCTTGACTCAAGGCAGACTCTCAGCTTCCATGGTTCCTCTTCCATGGTCCCAGCTACTGCCCAAATCCATCCAACTCCCACCTGGGTTCAAAGGCAGACAGCTCTCAGTTCTTTGTCCAGCTTCTTGTGCAGTTCCTGTTCCATATTGAAGCTCACAGTGTCTGGTCCACCTCAAGTCCTTCACAGTTTCTGTTCCTGGGAAGACAAAGACTAACAAAGCCAAAATAACATTCATTCACATTGCTAGAGTCATCATCAATTCACTTTCTGCCTGTTAAATCAACATAAACCCAACAATAAGGTCTAAGGAATCAACACAAATCATCAGTATAGTATATAGACCTCTGAAATCATCAGCAAGACCCTCCTCCAGGATTTCTGTAAACATAAAACAAGGAAATCCTCTTCAGAGCTTCTGAAGCAGCAGCAAGGTCTCAGGGCTTCTGTAACAATAGCACTGTCCTCGATTAGCAGACAAATCCAACAAAGTAACATCAAAACAGACAGACAAAGTACCAACACCACAGCCATGCCTCCTCCCAGTTCTCCTCTCTTCTCATTTCTCAGTTTTTCTCAATTCTCAGTTCTCTTCTCTCTCTCCAGCAGTAGCAGCCCAGCCTCCAGATGCTCACTCCCAGAAGTTCTAGCCTCTATCAGCTTGGGCTTTTCCTTGTATATGGTATTAGCTCCTCCCTGTTGTTCCCCTTCCTGTTATATCAACAAGTCCATACCACTGTGGGATTCACAAGTTCTAGGTCTTAATATTTTACTTGAAACTAAGTGCTAAGTACCTGTTTGATTACAAATACAAGGAGCAGGGAAGATCTTCAAATTCCATTACTATTACAACTAACTACTACAAATTATTCAGAATACTCTGTTCATGTACAATCTATTCTGTACTCAATCAGAGTTAAGTTCCAGGGGTAATGTATTGTTGTTCTAGTGCTTTGTAAGATGTTGGGTAACAAATAAATGTAGACCAGAGATCAGAGGAAAGACTAAAAAAGCAGACTCCCAAACTCAGATTCTAGATGAGACTATATGTAGTCTGAAGGGAGAAGTCTAAATTCATGGTTTCTCTTCTTAGTTTTCTCCATGACTGTTTGATGAGACCATAGTGGATAAACTATCTTCTCTTTCCATACCTATACAGCATATAATTCTTCCTCAGAAAATTGAATTGAGTCACACCTACAGTGAATCCTTTTTTTATGTTAGCATGTTTTGAGAAATATAATTTTTATATTTTAGGTGACAATAATTCACAATACATATTAACCACATAATAATAGGCTGTGTGATCAAACAAGATAACATTTTTAAATGCTTAGTACAGAGCCAGGTATAGAATAGGTGTTGTAAAAGGCTTATTCCCTCTTCTTTCCTTTCCCCTGTTAGAGTGGGGTTTTACTCCTATTAGAAATTGGCATTCTCAATACAACTCCTGCCACACTGAGCTTCAACAAGAAACTGCTGATATTTCTATTCATTCCCAAGGTCCACGAGTGAATCTTAACTTTGGAATCTACTATTCTTCCTGCATGGAGTCATAAAGTATGCCCCATGAAAGTGAAACTTGACATACAGAAATTTACTATTTTGAATTTACTTCTAAGGGTTGTGTCTATATGCGGCATCCCATAATAAGCTATATAGGGTTCCATTATGCTTTCATCTTTATATCTCAGTAGCATATCTTCCATTATGATTTTCTGTTCTGTTTTATGGTTGCAAGTAAAGACGAACTTCTATTTCATCCATTTACTTCTGCATAACAACTTGTTGATTCTATTAAAATTCCATCTCTCTGCCAAATTGAACTACTCCTAAATCCTATAAATTTCCAGGAATAGAATCTAGACAACCTATTTAGAGTTCTTATCAGAAATCAAGTGTTATATGTGTATGTGGAGAGAATGTGTCTAACTCTGAGTACCCAGTTAAAAAGCTACATTTTTATATTGCTGTATGAAATGATCACTATATGACTAAATGAGGCTACATAAAATGACTATACAAAGGAAAGGAAGCAGCAGGACTCAAGGCACCAAGATGGAGAAGTATACATCATATTTTAGGAAAGGAGGCAATCAATTCAACTGCAGAATAAATTATATATAAGGAAATAGTAGTAAGTCAAATGGTGCTAGAAAAATGAAAAGGTAATCCACCTGAGTTGCATATAAGCAGATACCTATACTACTGTGCTATAAGAAATGATGAGCTTAATGACTTTAGAAAAACATGGATAGAATTGCACAAAATAACAGGGAGTGAAATGAGCAGAACCAAGAAAACATTGTATATAGTAACAGCAATATTGTTTTAAGAGCAACTTTGAATGAATAAGTCATTTTAACTATTGTAAGTACCCAAATTCACTACAAAAGATCTATGAAGGAAGACACTACCTGCATCCACATAAAGAACTGATGAATAGAAATGTGTATATGATGATTTTACATATATATGAATATTTGTGTTTAATGGTAACAATCGGGGAGGAGGTGAGAGAAGAAAAAAAAGAGAGCTTCATAATAACTTTATTATATATTTAAAAGGAATAGTAAGCTTTACATGATAGATTTACATTTTCATATACAAGATTATATTCTATTCTATTATGTTAAAGAAATACTTGTTTTATTTCCTAGATTTAGAATAAAATAAATATTTTTAAAAGAAACCTACCTAGGAAAACCTTGAGATCAGGAGAGTGTCCTAGCATCTCTGCTAGGCTATATGCTATGATTAGCCAGAAAAATTCAGTAGCTAGCCATAATTAATCACCAGGAAAAATAACATAAGTAATCACTAGTTGATATATTTCAAACTGGTCATCACAGTATAGAAGATGCATAGAAAGTAAGTACAATGGGGCAGCTAGGTGGCACAGTGAGTAGAGTGCCGGCCCTGGAATCAGAAGGCCCTGAGTTCAAATCCGGCCTCAGACACTTAACACACACACACACAAAAAAAAAAACCTAGCAATGTGACCTTGGGCAAGTTACTTAACCCCAATTGCCCTCCAAAAAGAAAAAAAAAGAAAGAAAGAAAGTACAAGGTGATAGAAGGGGGAGTTCAGGCTTGAATTGGGAAGAAGCAACACATTTCTGGGTCTTTGGGTCCCAAAATATTTTTCTCTTCTGGCATATCCTGAAAACATGATTTCCTTCCTTTAGGGGGAGAAATCCAGGGGGGTTTTTCAGTGGATTTCCATATTGTTTCCTTTATCTATGACCTATTGGTCAAAATGTACTGACCTGGACATGGCAAATATTTTAGGTCATTATCTTTCAATAGCTCTGGTTCAGGTTCTGCTGAAACATCAAAATTACATTCTGAGGACTTTGCTTTCCATTTAGGTATGCCAGTTAATGTGACATCCAGAAATGTAGACTGGGCTTTAAATATCAACAAGGAGGAGGAATTTAGAAGCATAGCATGTAAGAACTGGAAAAGACCTTGGAGATCATCAAGTCATTTGAATTTTATTCAATAAAGGCAAGAGATCTTCAGGCATTAAAGATCTTCAAGCAGTAGGGTCACATAACCTCCAAGGACTGATTGTTGCTGGGAGAGAATATAGGTAGAAAGTCAAATTAAGAAGAAATTATACTAGTCCAAGCAGGAGGTAAGGAAGGTCTGAACTACTATGGTAGTGGTGGAAATAGAAAGGAGAGGATAGAAGTTATAAGAAAAAAAGAGGATGCTACATAAATATTAAATCCCCAGATGATTGATTGTTTTCTGTTGTTTTTGTCCTCTCATGTGCTACTCCTCATGACCTCATTTGGGGTTTTCTGAGCAAAGATACTGAGAGACATTAGCCATTTTTTTCTCCAGTTCATTTTGCAGATAAGGAACTCATGCAAACAGGGCTAAGTGATTTATCCAGAGTCATACAACCAGTAAGTGTCTGAGGCCAAATCTGAATGCAGGAAGATGAGACTTCCTGATTCTAAGCCCAGTGTTCTATCCACTGTGCCACCTACTTGTCTCTGAGTGTTTAGTGAACTCCAAATAATTTAATAGTATGATAGCCAAAAACAGCTCTTGCCTTATGAAACTACATGAAGGGGGGCATAATGGGGAAGAAGAATAGTCTGAAAGTGATAGCCTACCCTAGATGGATCATTTCTGAAGTAGTATGTTTGCTTTTTGGTGCCACATATTAGAAATAACATTGGAAGATGGAGGAGTAGAAACAGGACTTCCATGCAGCTCTGGCTTCCACCTCCTCCAATTCATGTAAAAAATGGCTCTAGACAAACTTTGGAGCTATAGAACCCATAAAATGACAGAGAGAAGCTGACCTCTTGCTGAAGACAGCTCAGCGGGCCAGCAGGAAGGGGCCAGTGCAGTGCTCTGGTAGCCAAGCCTAGCCATACTGGAGCTGGAGGTTTTAGCCTCGGGGCGGGCTGACCAGCTGCCAGATGGAGGGACTTCAGATCACCAGCAGCTGTGGCAGTTTCCAGAATTATCAACCCATAGATGCCAAAGACAAAGTGAGAGATCAGTGTAGACTTTGCAGGAACAAGGAGATTGGGAGTGCAGTCCAGCCTTTGCCCCCAGGGCAAGAAACAGCTGAGGCTCCACAACTGTGCAGCCACCCACCTCGTGGCTGTTTCAGAGCTCTTGGTCTGCAGATTTTAGGGGGACCAAATTGCCACTCTGAGGGGTAATTGCTCTTGCTTTAACTTGCTTGGATCTGGATTGTGGTCTGGGATGGAGGACCTGGGGTGCGTGAACAGTTTGCCAGAGCATTTGGAGGCTTCAGAGAGGGCACCCAAACAATACCTTTGGCAGCTGAGAAAAACCCAGAATTTGGGATAAAGTTCCCCTTTCTGGTAGCAGAGTTCTACTGTGGCAAAAGGCTCAAAAGTCAAGTAATTGAGTGGCAACATGAGCAAGCAAAGGAAGCAAAGCAAACAGAAAAACCAGACATTAGACTCCTATTTGGGGGACAAAAATTATCAAAGCATGGAACAGGAGAGAGACATCAAAGTTAGAACTGCACCAAAAGCTTCCAAGAAAAATATGAACTGGTTACAGGCCATAGGTGAGCTTTAAAAGGATTTTGAAAACCAAATAAGAGAAGTGGAGGAAAAATTGGGATGAGAAATGATAATAATGCAAGAAAATTATGAAATGAGAGTCAACAACCTGACTGAAGAAAATAACACCTTAAAAAATAGACTAATGGGGTGGCTAGGTGGTGCAGTGAGTAGAGTGTCAGCCCTGGAGTCAGAAGGACCTGAGTTCGGAGCCGGCCTCAGACACTTAAGCCACACAAACAAAAACCTAGCCATGTGACCTTGGGCTAGTTACTTAACCCCAATTGCCCTAAAGGGGCGGCTAGGTGGCGCAGTGAGTAAGAGCGCCGGCCTCGGAGTTGGGATGACCCGAGATCAAATCCGGCCTCAGAAAATGAGCACCGACACATAAATAATGATTAGCCGTGTAACCTTGAGCAAGTTACTTAACCCCAATTGCTTAAAAAAAAAAAATAGACTAACTCAGAAGGCAAAGAGGCTCAGAAAGGCAATGAGGAGAAGAATGCCTTAAAAAGACAAATTTGCCATATGGAAAAAGAATCTCAAAAGCTCACTGAAGAGAATCATTCCTTCAGAATTAGATTGGAGCAAATGGAAGCTAGTGACTTTATGAGAAATCAAGATACTATTAAACAGATCCAAACAAATGAAAAAATAGCAGGCAATGTGAAATATCTCATGGGAAAAACCACTAACCTGGAAAATAGATCCAGGAGAGATAACTTAAAAATCATTAGATTACCTGAAAGCCATGATCAGAAAAAGAACCTAGAAATCATCCTTCAAGAAATTCTTAAGAAAAATTGCCCTGATGTTTTAGAATCAGAGGGCAAAATAGAGGTTGAAAGAATCCACTGATCACCTCCTGAAAAAGATCCCAAAAAGAAAGCTCCTAAGAATATTATAGCCAGGTTCTGGAGTTCCCAGATCAAGGAGAAAATATCACAAGCAGCCAGGAAGAAACAATTTAATACTGTGGAAACATAATCAGGATTGAAGTGGCAGATAGATTCCCATGGTGCTATCTCCTACACAAGGCCTCTCACAAGGCCCCTCAGGGGGCCCCAAGAACCTAGTGTAAAGGTATGACCATTGTGAAACCTCACCCTGCACCTGCCTTGTAATCAAGATGTAACTAAAACAAAGAATTGCCCCGTTAGCTTGCAGACCCCCTTAGTTTACATCCCTATGTAGCGACAGTTGCCTTGCTGACCACTGTTTGTTTCAGGAAGTATTTTTTACTGTATATAAGCTTGCTGGACAGAGTTCTCAGGGCTGCCTCCCCTTTTGGGGACAGCCGCCAGCTAATAAAAGCACCCCCAAAAAATATTAATTGGCTATACTGTCTTGTATTTGCATTAATTGTCTATTACAGGATAACACAGGATCTGGCAGCTTCTTCACTGAGGGATTAAAGGACTTGGAATACGATATTCTGAAGGTCAAAGGAGCTGGGATTAAAAACAAGAATCACCTACCCAGCAAAACTGAGTGTCATGTTTCAGGGTAAAATATGGTCATTCAGTGGAATAGTGGACTTCCAAGCACTCTTGATGAAAAAACCAGAGTTGAATAGAAAATTTGACATTCAGATACAAGAAGCAAGAGATGCATGAGAAGGTAAACAGGGAAAAGAAATCATAAGAAACTTATCAAAGTTGAACTACTTATATTCCTACATGGAAAAACAATAATTGTAACTTATGAAACCTTTCTCAGTATGAGAATAGTTGAAGGAAATAGAAATGTATATATAGGGGGCAGTTAGGTGGTGCACTGAATAAAGGACCAGTCCTGGGATCAGGAGGACCTGAGTTCAAATCTGACACTTAACACAAAAACTAGCCATGTGATCTTGGGCAAGTCACTTAACACCAATTGCCCTCCAAAAAAAGCAAATAAAAAGAAATATATATATATATATATATATATACAAACACACACACACACATACATATATATGTCTATATAGGAGGGTATATGGGCATATGAATACATATGTTAGTGTATATATGTATACAGGTATACATAGAAGGCACAGGACCAATTTAATAGGAAAGGATGATACTTAAAAGGTGAAATTAAGAGATGAGAGAGGAATATAATGAGAGGAGATGGGGAGATACAGAATGGGATAAATTATCTCATATGGAAGAGGCAAGGGAAAATTGTTACAATAGAGGGGAAGAACAGGAAGGCAAAAGGAAATAGGTCAATCTTATTCTCAATGAATTTGGCTTAGGAAGGGAATGACATACACACTAAATATGGTATATCACCCTACAGGAGAGTATAGGGGAAGGGGATAAGAGGGGAGGAATGGAAGGGAGGGCAAGCGGGGCGGGGGAGGAGGGAAGTTGGAAGCACCCACTTTTAAAAAGGGATAGGATGGGGTGGCTAGGTGGCCCAGTGAGTAAGAGTGCCAATCCCAAAAACTATGTAAAAGGGGACTCTGAACAATTTCTGGAGCCCCAGCACCCACAGAATGACACAGAGAAGCTAACCTCTCACTGAGGACAGCACAGCAGCCCTTCAGGAAGTGGCCAGTGCAGTGGTCTGGGAGCTGGCAGAGCGAAGCGCACAGAGCACTGGGAGCCGAGCCGAACCGAGCTCAAGTCCACGCGAGCCAAGGTTTTAGCCCCAGGGCGGCAGGGCCAGCAGCCGGCTGGAGAGACCCCAGAACACCAGCAGCTGAGGAGATTCCAGAATTATCAACATAGACATGCCTAGGACAAAGTAAGAGGTTAGTGTCCTATGGACTTTGGGACCAGTATTTGGGGAATGCGTCGGCTCCCTCCCCGGGGGCTAGAAGCTGCTCAGGAGACACGCCATTTTGTAGTTTTCAGAGGCAGCTCCAGCTCCTGGTCTGTGAATTGTAGGGAGATCCAGTGATCAGTCTTGGGGGGTAATCGCTCTTGCTTTAACCTCCCTGGATCTGGATTGTGATCTAGGGTGGAAGTTGTGGGTGGGTTTACAGCTTGCCAGAAACGGAAGTTGCCCCCCACACGTTCGGGACAAAAATTCCTCTATCTGGCCTTAAAGCCATAGTGTGGCAACAAGCCCAAAAGTCAAGTAATTAAGTGGCAACATGCCAAGGCAAAGGAAACAGAAAAATGCAATCCTAGACTCCTATTTTGGGGGCATAGAGCGGAAAAGGACTGTGAGGTCAGAAGTCCTGCTCCAAAAGCCCCAGGGGAAAACATGAGTGGGTTGCAGGCCATAGAGGACCTTAAGAAGGACTTTAAAAATCAAATAAGAGAAGTGGAGGAAAAATTGGAAAGAGAAATGAGAAGGATGCAGGAAAAGTATGAAATGAGGGTCAACAGCCTGACTGAGGAAAACAACACCTTAAAAAATAGACTAACTCAAATGGCAAAGGAGGCCCAAAAGGGCAATGAGGAGAAGAATGCCTTAAAAAGTCGAATTTGCCAGATGGAAAAAGAATCTCAAAAGTTCACTGAGGAGATTCATTCCTTCAGAGTTAGACTGGAGCAAATGGAAGCTAATGACTTTATGAGAAATCAAGATGCTGTTAAGCAGATCCAAACAAATGAAAGATTAGAAGGCAATGTGAAATATCTCATGGGAAAAACCACTGACCTGGAAAATAGATCCAGGAGAGACAATTTAAAAATTATTGGACTACCTGAAAGCCATGATCAAAGAAAGAACCTAGAAATCACCCTTCAAAAAATTCTCAAGGAAAATTGCCCTGATGTTTTAGATCCAGAGGGCAAAATAGAGGTTGAAAGAATCCACTGATCACCTCCTGAAAAAGACCCCAAAAGAAAACTCCCAGGAATATTATAGCTAGGTTCCAGAATCCCCAGATCAAGGAGAAAATACTACAAGCAGCCAGGAAGGAACAATTTCAATATTGTGGAAACACAATCAGAATAGCCCAGGACCTGGCAGCTTCTACACTGAGGGATCGAAGGGCATGGAATATGATATTCCAGAGGGCAAAAGAACTGGGAATGAACCCAAGGGTCACCTACCCAGCAAAACTGAGTATTTTGTTTCAGGGGAAAATATGGTCATTCAATGGAATAGAGGACTTTCAAGCATTCTTGAGGAAAAAAACAGAATTGAATAGAAAATTTGACATCCAGACACAAGAAGCAAGAGATAAGAAATCAAAAGGAACTTACCAAAGTTGAACTATTTACATTCCTATATGGAAAAGCAATAACTGTGACTGATGATATCTTTCTCACTATGAAAATAATGGAAGAAGGGTGTGTGGTCATATGAATACATATGTGAATGTCTGTGTATATGCTTACAGTTATATATGGATAGAGAGCGTAGGTTGAATCTGTTGGGAAGGGAGAATACTCAAGGGATGAAGTTATGAAGTGAGAGAGGGAAGTGGCAAGAGGAGATGGGGAGAGACAGGGTAGGGTAAACTATCTCATGTAGAAGAAGCAAGGGGAAGTGGTTGCAAGGGAGGGGGAGATTAGGAAGGCAAAAAAGGCAAAACCACATTCTCATTGAATTTGGTTCAGGGAGAGAATGACATACATACTAAATGGGATATCTCAACCTGCAGCAGAATAGGGGGAAGGGGGATGAGAGGAGGGATGATGGATGGGAGGGCATCCTTGGGGGGAGGGGAGGTTGGAAGTACCCACTATAGAAGAGGGACAGGATCATGTAGGGAATGGACCAGGTGGGGGGTGGGATGAGTGGGAGGGAATTATAAGCAGCCTTGTACAATATATCTACTATGATGATGTTTTGCATAGCTAGACATGTACAACATATACTGAATTACTTATCTCCCAAGAGGGAATGGGTGACAAGGGAGGAAGGAAATGGATCTGAAATTCGAGGTCTTAACATTAAATGTTTCAAATATATAAAAATACTATTATTAATACTCTTTTGCTTATAATTGGGAGATAAGATGTGCAGGCATTGGGACACAAAGATTCACCTTCCTCTAATGGAAAAGTCGATGGGGGTATGGGAGAAGGTATGAGAGAGAGCAGATTGGAGGAAGCGATATCTTGTGGGACTGCTATTCTGGGAGGTTGGGTAGGGGAATAAAGGGGGGAAAATGATTGTAACTCAAAATCTGGCGGAAATGAATGATGTAAAACAGAAGTTAATGAAGCATTTGTTTAAAAAAAAAAAGAGTGCCAACCCCAGTTTCGGGATGACCCAGGATCGGTCCCGGCCTCAGAAAATGAGCGCCCACATATAAATAATGCAGGCCGTGTAACCTTGAGCAAGTTACTTAACCCCAATTGCTTAAAAAGGGGGGATAGGCTCAAAGTAAAGAATAGAAAAAGTGGGGGTGGGATAGGATGGAGGGAAATATAGTCAATCTTTCATAATATATCCACTATGGAAATGTTTTGCATACCCACACATGTACAACCTATATCAAATTGCTTATCTTCCTAGTGAGAGTGGGTGACTAAGGAAGAAGGGAAAGAACATGGAATTCAAAGTTTTAAAATCAAATGTTTAAAAATGTATTATTATTATTATTTTACATGTAACTGAGAAATCAAATATACAGCTACTGGGGCATAGAGATACACCATGCCCTACTGGAAAATCAGAGGAGGAATGGGGGAAAATATTAGAGAGAGCAGATTGGGGGAGGGGATATTCAGTGGGATCACTGTTTTGGGGTGGAGAGTAGGAAAAAATGGGGAGAAAATTTTCAACTCAAAATCTTGTGGAAATGAAAGATGTAAAATGAAAAATAAAAAAATATAAATTAAAATAAAGAATGTTGGATAATCTGCAGAGCACTAAGAGAAATGATAATGACCATGATGGTGAAGGATCTCAAGAAAATGTCCTGTGGCTAAAGAATCTGCCAAGAATTGGTTAAAGAGGGGCGGCTAGGTGGCGCAGTGAGTAAGAGCGCCGGCCTCGGAGTTTGGATGACCCGAGATCAGATCCGGCCTCAGAAAATGAGCACCCACGCATAAACAATGACTAGCCGTGTAACCTTGAGCAAGTTACTTAACCCCAATTGCTTTAAAAAAAAAAAAGAATTGGTTAAAGAAATCAAGGAGGGTTAGCTGGAAGAAGAAAAATATTTGAAAGACTATCATAGATAAAAGGAATTAGACTTATTCTGCTTATGTGCAGATGATAGAACAAGCAGCATGGATGTAAGTCCCTAAGAGGTAAACAAGGGGTTTGGTATTCATTAGGAATTTCCTAACTATAAGAGTTGTCTATAAGTGGAATGGACAATCTCAGAAGGAAGGAAAAGGAGATTCCCATTGCTATGGATCTTTAAGCCAAGTCTAGATTCCATTTGCCACCTACATTGTGACAAGGATTTTTATTCACACGTGGAGTAGATTCTATGGCTTTGGGGATCCCTTCCAGCTCTGAAATTATTATCAAACATGACATTTGCCTCAAGGGAGCTTTTTGAGAAAAAAATTCTGCAATACATTGTACACTCTTTCATCTATCAGGAGATCAGAAACTACGTTCATGTTGATCATCCTTACTCATTATTGAAGTGCAAGGGGTTGATCAGTTTGGCATTATCCCTTGGTGGACCAATTCCTGCTGAGATCCAGTGGCACTGGAATTACTCAAAAGTTTAGTCCATGGTTTGAGGATTTGAGAAGGAAGAGTAATTTCTCACTGGGAGTTTGGGGGCAAATGTATAACAGGCTTTTCTAAGCCATGACCAGTCAGTCACAAGGAGAGAGCCCAAGGGGACCAAGCTAGGGAGTTAATCAGAAGTATACCTTGCCTAGGGCCCATACTCTTTTTTTTTCCTTTTTGGAGGGCAATTTGGGGTTGAGTGACTTGCCCATGGTCACATGGCTAGTTTTTTTTGTGTTGTGTCTGAGGCCAGACTTGAATTCAGGTCCTCCTGATTCCAAGGCTGGTGCTCTGTTCACTGCACCACCTAGGTGCCCCCTAGGGCCCATACTCTTATGGAAAAGACTAAAGGAAAAGTTCTCAAATGACTTCAGAAAACAACTTGGGTCAGTCATTTCCATGACCCACGGAACTAGATCTATTTAGTATCATGGTCCAGACCAATAAGAATTTTTTTTTAAGCAATTGGGGTTAAGTAACTTGCTCAAGGTTACACGGCCAGTCATTATTTATATATGGGTGCTCATTTTCTGAGGCCAGGACCCATCCTGGGTCATCCCAACGCTGGGGCCAGCGCTCTTACTCACTGTGCCACCTAGCCGCCCCTAAGAATTTTACACCTAATGAAACCTAGAAAGGTAACATTCCACTGCAGACAAGTTACCAATAATTAAACCATGATAAGCTTTGTAAACTTTTAAACCATATGTTACTAGATCACACTTCATCCACTGAAAGTTCCTCTTAAAAGCAATCCTCAGGTATTTAAACTGTCAGATTGATATGCTGTTATTGAAAAATATTAAAGAGATCAAAGGAAACCCTATGTTATTTTCTTTATGGGGAATGAGGCCATTGGTATCCTGGTAAGCAGGAGGTAATGTCAACTTAATGTCTGATAAATGGCACAAGAAATTTGAGACCTCGTCTTACTTGTACTGAAAAAAAGAATTGAGGGGGGGTGGGTTAAGAAGACAGGATAATTACACATTGGTTTCTATATGATCAAGATGTTTAGCATAAAAATCCTACAAAAGCATCATTAAAAGCCTTGGAAATTTTAAAAGAACTAAGTCATAGTTCCATTTTTTAAAGAACTGATAAACAGAAGTATGCATAGAACGATTTTTCATATTTGCACCTATTTGTGTCTAACAGTAGCAATCTCTAGGGACAAGGATGAGGAGGAAAGAAAAAAATGGAGGGAAAGGAAATTTACCTGATAATTTTGTTGTATACTTGGAAAGACTAGAAAGTTTTGCATGGTGGATTTGCTGTTTTATATGCAATCAACTTTTTATTTGTGCTACTGTGCTATGGAAATGTTTGTTTTATTTCATGAATTAAAAATAAAATAAATATTTTAAATACTTGGAAAATAGTAGCATAGAGCAATATCTTACACCCTACACCAAAATAAAGTCTAAATGGGTACACTATCTAGATATAAGTGTTGATACTATAAGCAATCTGGGAGATCAAGGAACAGTTTACCTGTCAGATTTATGGAGAAGAAACAAATTTATGACCAAACAAGAGTTAGAGAGCATTGCAAAATGCAAAATGGATAATTGTGATTAAATTGAAACGTTTTTGTACACACATAGGAAGTAGAGGAAAATTGGGAAAGAATTTTTACAACCAATGTCTCTGATAAAGTCCTCATTTCTAAAATAACAGAAAACTGAGACAAATATATAAGAATACAAGTCATTCCCAAGTTGATAAATGGTCAAAGGATATGAACAGACAATTTTCAGAGGAAAAAATTAAAGATATCTATAATCTTATGAAAAAATGTTCTAGATCATCATTGATTGGAGAAATACAATTCAAAACAACTCTGAGATACCACATCTCACCTGTCAGATTGGCTAACATGAAAATTATAAAGGCTGGAGAAGTTGTGGAAAAATTGGAACACTAATGCACTGTTGGTGGAGTTGTGAATGATTCAACCATTCTGGAGAGCAATTTGGAACTATGCCCAAAGGGTTATAAAAATATGCGTTACCCTTTGACCCAGCTACTTCCAGGGCTGTATCCCGAAGAGATCATAGAAGTGTAAAAAGGACCCGTGTGTACAAAAATATTTATAGCAGCTCTTTTTGTGGTGGCAAAGAATTGGAAATCAAGGAAATGTGCATCAATTGAGGAATGGCTGACCAAGTTGTGGGATATGAATGTCATTCATATTGTGCTATAAGAAATGAGGAGTAGATGGACTTCATAATAACCTGGAGAGACTTGTATAAACTGATGCTGAGTGAAAAGAGCAGAACAAAGAAAATATTGTACAAAACTACAGACACATTGTATCTATGATGACTGACTTTGATAGACTGGGCTCATCTCAGCAATGCAAGTTTATAAGACAATTCCAAGGATTCATGATGGAAAAGGCTATCTACATCCAGAGAAAGATTTGTGGAGTCTGAATACAGATTGAAACAAACTACTTGCTTTCTTTTTTTTTTTTTTGTTATGTTCCTTCTTTCTTGTTCATTCCATTGGTGATAATCCTTCTTTACAACTTGACAGTTGCTTAATGTGAAGGTATCTGTAGAACCTACATCAGATTGCGTGCCACCATGGGGTGAGAGGGGAGGAGAGGGAGTGGAAGAAATTTGGAACTCAAAAGCTGGTGGAACTGAATGTTCTAAACTAAAAGTAAATAAATAAATAATTTTAAATACATCTTCCTGAATATAGGTCAAGTACTCTAACAACTATGCCACTACTAATTGAGGAGGACAATTATTCACCAAAGTTCAAATGGAATGAAATAAACTATATGGCTGGTATCCATTATATTTGGGGGATGGGAATCAACTCAAAAATGTCGAATGAATGATAGCACTGATGTAAGGTCAGCCTATTATTAGGAAAAAAGAGAAGGCGGGTATATACTACAAATGAAGAATACATATTCATTTCCCTGCAGGGAAGAGGAATTTCCTCAGTGAAAACTTATCCTCACATAGAGGAAAGAGTTCCTGAGATTTTCCAGATACTTACTTTGACTCTGGTGTCTCATTAGTCAGACCCCAGAGGGAAACCTAGCCAAAATATTATGAAATGCAGGGGCAGGGCACTAACAGAAATGGGGGAACTGTGGATCTTAGCAACCTGGGAATTAATGATAATTGCTAATAGTAAAAATAAATTGGAACAGATACACACAGTTCAAATCATTACAAAAGAACGGGTCCCCAGAATTGTCAGGTATGGAAAAAGTCAAATGAAATATATAAATAAATTTTATATATTCTATGCCCCCATTTCCCTCTCCTTCCATCAAACAATTTCAAGATTAGGATGCTTAAGGAAGAGGCCCTTGTAACTGATTCCTTCCTTCTCCAAATCCTGGTTGTCACTTACCATGTGTATGACCTCAGAATAAGTCATCTAACTTCCCTAGATCTCAGTTCTTCATCAGTAAAATATGGGAGTTGGATTAGATGTCGTGTGAAGTCCCTTTCAATTCTAAATCTATGATCCTGTGATCATTTTACCCAGGTGGGCCAGCAAGTTGATTAATGCAGCAAACAAAATTTTGGACTTAGGGTAAGCAAGTTCTTGAGTTCCAATCTAGCCTTCAACCCTTGACTAACAGTGTGACCTGGAGGCAAGTCATTTAACTTCACTTTCTCTTCCCATTTACCCTCACCCATAAGGTGGAAGAATGAATAATAATACTTACCTACCATGGTTGTCCTGAGGATAAAAGGAGACAACTCAGAAAAGTGCTTTGAAAGGCTTAAAGCAACATATAAATGTTAATTGATAAATAGTAATGACATTATAGCTATAAGAGAATGGTCTGCATCATAACCAGCAGAACTGCTTTCATGTATGTGCTATTGTTGTATAATGAGTGTCTATTCTTTGTTAAAGTTGTTGACTCAATTTTATTTTAAGAAGAAGCAAAGGAATCCAAGGGTTCTCCCCTGTCTAGGAATGGAGATACCCTAGGAGGACATGAGACAGTCAATCAGCTCTTAGTGTATATAAGTGCTAAGGAAGAGAGAAACTCCTAACAGCTAGGTGATAATGTGTGAATGTTATGCATTGGATCTCAAAAATCCACGTCCATGGGTACAACAGGTGGTTCACGGGGTGGGTGCAGGAGCACTCATGTTTCTCTTATAGAAATTTCATCAAATAATAATTTAAGATGGTAACCTTCATCAGTGCCTCTTCAAGAGCATTCTTACCATCTCAATTCCTTGTTGCTCTTATTTCAACTTCTCCAATGGCAAGCAGTTTCATCTGGAGAGGCTGGATGAATTTTCCACTAATCTCATCCATAGAAGAGATTCACTGAAGCAAGAAGTAAAGCAAGCCTTTCAAGGGTCTAAAAAAAAAGTACATATCTCTCTGAGTACTTAACTATTCCCATCAAGGAGGTGGGGAAGGTTGGAGCCTTTCAATTCTTCCTATCAAACATTGTGGGGCCAACTACCAGAATCCAGAAGATGAATTTCCTAGGCTCATTGTTTCTACTGCCCCCTCCTTATTTGTACCTTCACCATAAGTGGGCCAAATAGAACAAAATTTGCTTGCTAATAAAATTCACATAGGGTTAAGTTTTAGGGTTGATATTGTCAGTGCTTCATTTAGTTCAGATTTCTAAGGTCCTTTCAAGATATCATTTTTTGTGATTCTAACCAGGTCAGAAGACAAGATGCTCAGACTTACAACCTCCAGTTCCTGGGGAAGAAGACTCAGTTTCTCTCCCTGGTTAAGTATTAGGGTTGAGACTATCAGTGTTTCAGTTCTCTAAGGTCCTTTCCAGATCTAATTTTTTGTGATTCTATCCTACTAAACAGATCAGAAGACAAGATGCTCAGACTTACAAGCTCCAGTTTCTGGGCAAGAAACCTGTTTCTCTTCCTGATTACATGGATGACAATCTGGTGATTGTCATAAATAATGACAGCATCTACACCACACAGGGCTCTTGTTGCAGGGTGGGAGGGAATTTTCCACCTTCACTAGGAGAGGAGGCAGGATGCCCCTATTTTGAGCATACTGTTATACTAAAACAGTTCTAGAAAGGTTTCTTTCTCCACCTGGAAATAATCTATTAACCCAGTAATTGTCTTCACTGGACACCACACACACACACACACACACACACACACACACACACACACACACACACACATAAACACACTGTTTAAACATAGTGTCTCCTCTATATGTTATACAGATTTGAATTAAATCTATTGGAAATGTTTACACTGCCATGAAAACCATATCAATTGAGCTATGACCGCTTTTCATTAGAAAAAGTCTAATATTTAACATGATTTCAAAAATATACTCTTGTCTTTAAAACAGTATTCTTCTGTGTTTGCTCTGGATTGGAACAAGTATAGAAGAGTACAACCCTTTATCTCTACAAACTTTATGGACAACAAAAGGATCAATTTTGGTAGGTGATCATGTTATCCAGAACAACCTATTATTTTGCCCTAGGTTTAGTGTGAGATTAGTCTATATGTCTTATTATTTTGTTGTAAACAATATTAAATATAAAAAACAATTCCATGACAATGGAATAAATTAATTGCAATATATAAATTATCTGAAATAACTTAGCGGCCATTTGCTCGAAGATGTAAACAATTTCTCTTTGCCACTCCCTGGAAGTCTTCAAGGAGAGTCTGGCTGATTACTTGCTAGGTAGGTTATACTGGAGTCTTTAAATCTGATGTTATGTGCCTCTTCAAGAACAAAGGACAAACAATAACAACAATAAAAAGTGGGTTATACTAGATGGATACTGAGGTCTATTTCAACTCTCAAGTTTGTGATTCTATGATATATTCATTAATGTACACCTGTCATGTTTGTTGTCAGCATGTTCTTGGTTCCATAGGTTCTGATTTCTTTCTTTGCATAATTTAATGAAAATATTTTCAGATAATTTCATACTGTACTCTTCACTCTTACAGATCTGGTCATTTCTATATTTTTGACCTTAGTGGAGGCAGGGACCAAGTGTTTGCTAATCTATGTATTTTCCTCAGTGCTAGAGTACTTTGCACACTGGTAAGAGGTTAATAAATGTTTGATAAATGAATGTTGGGTATATTCATGTAGATATGAAGTATTTCTATTTCCAGCATAGACAAATGTGACCTACCGATTTGGGCTTATCAAAAAAATCTTCCTTCTCTTGTTTCATTATTCAAGTAAAAAGGGAGTGGGGGAATAAGGGGAATTCAGGCAGGATTAGCACCTCTGATGTGAGGGCTTACCAAGCCCTTTTCAAGGTGTCTACCATCACCCACTTCTCACCTGGAACTCCAAGGAACTAGCATGCACAGAGTCCAAACCCCAGTAAACCATCCCCACAGATGGGTTAAACCAAGTTGAGGGTAACTAACAGGCTTCAAACATCTCAGTGAGTTAAAGGGATGTCTATGCCCAAGCATGTGATGACTTTCTCTTGCAGAATGGATTGGATGAGAACAATTTATTATGACGGTCATGAAGGAGGCTGAAGCAGGCATTGTGGAGCACTTAGAGTTTGGTCAGACAACAAACACATCAAGATCATTTACTGCATCATGGGCCATGGTTCTTCATCTGTCTTTTGTCCTGCCACTGGACTTCAAAAACTCTTAAAGAAAGAGTGAGGCTCAGGGCTTTGCACAATTCTGCCTAACTTAAATACAATTCACACTCAAGACATAGCACCACTCCCCATTATATCATTGGTCCTCTTCCAAAATGAAGGACAAACAACAAAATAAGAGTGATTTAGTCTTGTCGAGACAAATGAAAAGAAATGTGATTGGTTTTAATGGCTAAAACAAGAGTTGCCATGTGGTTATCTCTAGTTTTAACAACACATCATGTATAAGTTCATTTGAAGGTGATAACATTTATGTTCTTCCTTCACATTAAAAGTTGGTGCTAGCAGAAGAGTTACACTGTATGGTAATATAGGTAACACTGGCTACAAATATCACGGAAAACAAAAGTCACTGTGATTTCAACTTTAAGATATGGCTTGCTTCAAACTAAGAAGTTGAACACATTTTTGCCCATTATAAAGGATATTGACATTAAAAAAACAAATCATATTAAGATTCAGAGAAACAGGGGTCATACAGAATGAAATAGTCTTTGTTTCAAACTAATGCTACCACAGAATACTAGGCACTGTATCAAGTTCTTCAAGATAGAAAGTGATCAGGTAGAACTGTTTAACTAGAGAAGGACACAAGTATTTCCTTCTTCACTGAAGCTTCAATCAGTCAGAATATTTAAGCAGCAGGAACAGTAATAAAAAGACTAGTGTTACTGAGACTATCCTCTATCAATATGTGAGTGTAGATTATTTCCATGCAAAATAAAGAGATAGTGAAGATTCTTAAGGCAGCATGACCATGGAAAGAGGGCTGGATTTAGGGTCAGGAGACCTGTATTTCAATACTGGCTACTCTATTTACTATCCATCTATCTTTGGACAAGTCACATGACGCCACCCCCCCCCCCAATCCTACCTTAGGTTCCCTAGCTGAAAAATAAGATTACTGCATGAGATGATTCCAAAGGTACCTTCTAGTGATAAATCTATGATTCTGTAGAGTCTGGTGGTCTTAGGTTCCTGTGTGTATGTCCTTCTATGTGCACACTAAATGCATTCTGCTGGTGCATCTACATTTGTGGAGAGAATGCTAGGAGTGTGAGTATTAGATGTGTTCCCCCAGAATCCAAGCACAACTGGAACTATTCAGGAGTAAATCTGTGATACCTGTTTACCTTCAGAATAAGCAGAAATCTGTTTATCTTATACTATTCCCTACACTAGGGTATATCCCATAGGAGCCAAGGACAGGATATCTAGTTTCTTCTTAGGATGCTTACTTGGAAACAAGATAGTTTGGGTCATTTTTGTCTTCTCTTTTCCACAGCTTCGGAGCCTAACATGTCAATTACACACACTGTGACTGAGTTTGTCCTCTTGGGATTTTCTGGTGACAGAGAAATGCAGAATCTCCTCTTCTCCTTGATCTTAGTGGTATATATCCTAACTTTGTTGGGGAATGGAGCCATTGTCTGTGCAGTGAAATGGGATAAGCAGCTCCACACACCCATGTACATCCTCTTGGGAAACTTTGCTTTTCTTGAAATATGGTATGTTTCTTCTACTGTTCCCAACATGTTGGCCAACTTTCTATCTGAGACCAAGACCATCTCCTTCTCTGGTTGCTTCTTCCAGTTCTATTTCTTTTTCTCCTTGGGGACTACTGAGTGTTTCTTCCTATCAGTTATGGCATATGATCGGTACCTAGCCATCTGCCGTCCACTTTATTATCCCATTATCATGACAGGGCGGTTTTGTACCATCTTAATATTTTCTTGTTGGGTGGGTGGATTCCTTTGTTACCCAGTTCCCATTATTCTTATATCTCAGCTGCCCTTCTGTGGCCCTAACATCATTGATCACTTTGTCTGTGACCCAGGACCATTATTTGCACTCATCTGTGTCCCTGCTCCTGTGATTAAACTCATCTGCTACACTTTCAACTCCATGATAATCTTTGGACCCTTCCTCTCCATTCTTGGATCCTACACTCTGGTCCTCAGAGCTGTGTTGCGTGTTCCCTCTGGTGCTGGCCGACGTAAAGCCTTCTCCACATGTGGATCCCATCTGGTGGTCGTGTCTCTATTCTATGGCACCCTCATGGTGATGTATGTAAGCCCAACATCTGGGAATCCAGCTGGAATGCAGAAGATGGTCACATTGATGTATTCAGTAGTAACTCCCCTCTTAAATCCCCTAATCTACAGTCTACGTAACAAGGACATGAAAAATGCCCTGAGGAAAGTCCTAGGAGGACTGAACATTAATAAGAGTTTATGAGAATTATTTGAAAGATGGGATGACTATTATATTACTCTTTGGCTGTGCTTCAGTACTTTGAAGGATCTGAGGTCTCATAAATTCTTTACCACTGAAGTTTGCAACCCACCCATGCCTTTTCATCCTGTGAGACTTTTTTTATCTCATGTTTCCATCAAGTCCCAATAGAGAATTTTAAAAAGGGAAAGGACTTACATGGACAAAAAATATTTATGGTGGCTCTTTATGTGATGGCAAAGGATTTTAAATTGAAGGGATGCCCATCAATTGGGGACAGGCTTTTGATCTACTATGAATGTTTTTGGATTGTGACTTTTTATTTATTTTATTTTGTTTATTTATGATTGCTGCATATATACATACATGTTAAAACAATTTTTAACACTTGGGAGTTTTGTTGTTGTTGTTGTTTTTGTTTTTAAGCAATTGGGGTTAAGTAACTTGCTCAAGGGGAATTTTTTTAAGTTTTTAGTTCTAAATTCTATTCCTTTCTCCCTAACTCCCTTCTCTCCTCCCTAAGACAGTAAGCACTCACATATAATTTATACATGTATAGTCATGTAAAACATTTCTATATTAGCCTTTTTATGTGAGAAGACTCCAATTTTAAAAAGAATGAAAGAAAAAGTGAAAAGATGAAAGAAAGAAATATAGCATGCTTCAGTCTGTATTCAGACAATATCAGTTCTTTCTCTGGAGGTTGTTAGTATGCTTTGTCATTGGGGTTTGTGTTGGATCCTTATATCACTGAGAATAGTTATTGTTCATAGTTCTTCATCATACACTATTGCTGTTGTTGTATACAACATTCTCCTGGTACTGCTCACTTCACTTCACATCAGTTCATCTTTCCAGGTTTTTTCTGACATCCTGCTTGTCATTTCTCTTAGCACAATAATTTTCTATAACAATTATATACCACTCTTAGCCATTACCCAATTGATAGGCAGCCCTTTGAGTTCCAATTTTTAGCCACCATGAAAAGAGCTGCTATAAATATTTTTATATGAGAAGGTCCTTTTCCCTTTTTTGATGTTTTTAAGAAACAGACCTAGAAGTGGTATTGCTGCATCTTTTTAAATGATTTGTGTGATTAGTTATAATATAATTAGGTTTTTATTTGGATGTGCTCTTTATTCTCTGTATTTTAGGGAATATGATTAAATCTATTTGAAAAATTTCTTTATAAATCTACTTCATTTGCTTGCCTTCTCAATGAGGGTGGGTAGGAGGGGAGAGAATATGGAACTCAAAGTTTTAAAAAATGAATGTTAAAAATTGTTTTTACATGCAATTGGGAAATAAGATATATAGGCAAGATGGAAAAAAGAAAATCTACTTCATTTAGGATAATTTTCCTTTCATCATTCAAAAAATCTATATCGTCATTGAAGCTTCCTAAATTTGGAAATTCTCATTGTATTGGGTGTCTTGTGGATAGTCTATGATTCCTGATAATAGGACACTTCTTTTACACCAAATTTGTAAATTAAATAATTAAATAATATTACTTGAAATTAAATTCAAATATTTATCATGGAACAATAAGTTTATTTCTCCTAGATTTCATGTTATATTGGTTACCAAACACAATGGAAAATAGTTTGTGCTTTTGAATCTCTGTCCTTAAAGCAATTAGTTTAGGCATATGTGCTCTTCCTGCCTCCTACTTCATATTCTGTAAACACTAATTAAATCAACACTGACATTCCTAAAAAGGATATGCTAATTAATTTTCCTACTATTCCACTTCAAAACTCAGTGGACATTATTGCCCTATATATGTTCACTTCCTTTATTTGGATAAAAGTTTCTTGAGGGTAGACATGCTTTTTCATTGTTTTTATTCCAGGAATTTAGCGTGGTCCTGGCACATAGCAAGTATTGGATTAATTTGCTGTTGTTCATTCATTCAATATGAAATAACTGGCTAACCTAATCCAAAAATAACTGACTAATGCTAATCAAATCAAAACAGCTATTATCTAATGGAGAGAACTTCCTGACCAACTTGTTGTATCTTCTAGGGACATGGAGAAACACACTAGAGTCCCAAGATGAGCTGAAAGAGGTGGTCTCCCATTATATGACGACATTGTAACCTCATAGGGAGGCACAAAGTAGATCACCCAGTCTCATACAAATTAAACCTGCTTTTTAAAATTGGGTGTAATCCCCATAATAGACTCACCATACCACTTGCCACAGTGCCTTTTCCACACCTTTTTATCTCTCCCCAAGCCTTCCATAATTTACCTTCCTCTGACTCTCAGCTGAAAACCTTGTCTCTTATTTCACTAAAAATATTGAGGCCATTCCTGAAGAGCTGTTTCATCTCCCTTCCACCTTAATCCACAACACCCAGATGCCTTCTGCCACCATCACCCATCTCCTTGACAAGGTCACCTCCTCCATATGTACAAGTGATTCCATTTCACCCTGTCTTCTCCAGCAGATTGTCTACTGTATCATCCTTAGTCTCTCATTTATCTTCCATCTTTCCCTGTCTGCTGCTTCTTTACTATGTTCATACATGCTCCTATCTTTTCTATCCTCAAAAAACCCTCACTTGATCTACCTATTCCATATCTCTTTTTCCTTCTGTGGCTGTTTGATAAGGCCATCTAGAGTCGATGCTTCCATTTCCAAATCTAATGACCTTTTCTAAATTTTCATCCCTGAATTCTTTGTCGTTTTGATATTGTTGATCAATCTCTTCTTTCGTGGTTTCAGTGATACTACTCTATCCTATTCCTCCTATCTGCCCATTCCTCATACTCCTTTGCTGGATTGTCTTCTAGATCATGCTTACTAATGGGGTGTGGTGCCCATGCTCATGGACAAAATGAGATCCAGTGGACCTGAAAGATGAACTATTCTTGTTGCAAGAGAATTCAGCAGGCACTGCATCTAAATAGCAGTGAAACAAAGCTGACAAATGAAAGCCACCTTACAGAAGTCGAAGCTGGATACACATTTTTCTGGAGTGGCCACTATGATGAGAAGCTCTATGAAGCTGGCATAGATTTTACAATCAGATCTAATCTAGTCAGCAACCTTACATGCTTCTCCCCAAAAAAAGTGAATGACAAGTTCATGATAATTTGACTTCTACCTGCAGAAAAGTGTGACCCCACCATCATCAGTGTATATACTCCCACCATGACAAACCCAGATGAGTCAAAGAAAAATTCATGAAGACCTGGAGACCTTCATCATCAATGTGCTAAGAGATAACAAGCTTATAATTATGCGTGATTTTAATGCCAGAGTAGACACAGACTATCAGACATGGCAGGGAGTCCTTAGGAGAATAGTCAGAAACAGCGACAGCAATGGTCACTTACTACTGAAGACTTGTGTGTCTCATGACCTTCTCATCACCAACACTGTATTCTCCTTACTAAACCACACAAAAAAATGTCATGAATGTACTCTCTCAGTAAACACTGGCATTTAATAGACTATAGCATTGTAAAGGGAAGAGAAAGGCAGGATGTGAGGATAATGAAGGCAATGTGTGGCAGGGAGTATTGGATCATAGCAGAGTGCTGCTTATCCTCTCCAAGCTAAATATTTGCATTCAATAAAAGCATCAGCCCCAAGGCAAGACAATTTTCAGAAGACTCAACATCAACAGATAAGAGTGCTTCTCCATGCATGAGCAATTTATTACTGAACTAGAGAGAAAGCTGAGTTAACACACAGTTAGCAACAGTGGAGCAGAAAAGGAGTGGGCAGCTTTCAGAGACTGGGATACAGCACCACATTTGCTCAGCTGGGCCAGAACACTCACAAAACATCAAGATTGGTTTGACAAAAAATGATGGGGGAATTCAGCAACTGATAAATGAAAAACAAGAACTCCAGAGGATTTACCAGCAGAACAGTTCATCCATTTCTAAGAAGGGAGCATTTGACTCCATCAAAAGTAAAGTGCAGGATTCTTGGCTCAATAAGAAGGTAGTTGAAATTCATTTTTACATCAGTAGCAACAATCCAAAGTACTTCTACAAAGTATGGGGAAAACACCTCTGGTACATCTCAACTTCTCAGTTAATATGACTGATAGAGCCACACTGATCATTGCTTAGGACATGACACGGGAGAGATGTGCCAAAGTGTTCTTAACAGTCATCAACCAGTGTTGAATCCGTTAATCATATACCATAGGTTGAACTTCATCCCTCTCTAATCAAACTTCCAAGAGGAATTGAATGTCGCTAGACTCCTCTTGTGTGGCAATGAATCTGGTACTGATTTCATCCCAGCAAAGATCTGTAACACAGGGAGTCCACTGCTCATAGAGAAACTAAGTTATATGGCAAAAGGAGGTTATTCCCCAAGAGATCAAGCCTCTATTGCCCATATCTGTAAAGGCTCTACCAAGAGAATTCCAAATGTGGTCAGGAAAAGTCAGACACAACAGGTAAGTGACAAAACAACCAGAAAAATAACTATTGGTAGAAGTATTTTGCCCTCTTCAGATTCTTCACCTTGGAGTTTCCTGAAGTAATAAAATCCTACATCTAGATTGAGGGAATGGAAAGAGAGAAATAGATAAGAAGAGAGGGAGGAGAAGAGAGAGGACAGAAGAGATAGAAGTGGAAGTGGAGATAAGTATAAATATAGTCAAGATCTAGATGCAAGTATTAATGATATAACTAATATGGATGTAGATATTCATATAGACATATTCATAAGTGTAGGTATAGATGATATAGATGACAGTTAGGTGGCATAGGGAATAGAGAGCTGGCACTGAAACAAAGAATACAAGAGTCCAAATCCAGCCTCAGACACTTCCTAGTTCTGTGATCCTGAGTAATCACAATCGGGTATAAAATGGGGATAATAATAGCACCTACCTCCCAGAGCTGTTAAAAGATGAAATACTATTTATAAAATGGTTAGGATAGAACATAGTATATAGTGAGTGTTATGTAAGTGCTCGGTATTTTTATAATTATTAGATATAGATTAGATAGCTCTATAGAGACAGAGATACATGTTGATGTAGATAATGATAGTGATGGTAATATATATATATATATATATAAGATATACAGATGTACTGGGAGTGACTTCTAAGAACAATGCATTCTTGTCACAAAGGGAAGGCCTCCTGAAATCTACCTAGTTTTTGTTCTGACTTCTCTTCTCTTTCTCCTTCATTCAAGCAAAACCCTAGGGGCCAATCTACACAGACTATGGGAAGCCCCATGGGTAGGAGAGAAAACAGCACCTGGAGGGGAAAATGGTACAGAATCCACCAAGGAGAAGCCTGAGATTTCACAGTAATTACTGAAGTTAAACAGAGTTTGGGTGCTTTATACACTTCTAGAAACTAAAGAAACGCCTAGGAAGCAAGCAAGCCTTTCAGTTATCCAGGTACAGAGGGAATAAAATAAATTATGTATAATGCTCTCCAACTATGTTTTTTCTTTAGAGTCACCAAGGAAAGAGACCCTGTGACTCAGATTTTACTAAATATTCATTCTCCCCATGGACTGAATCTGTACCACCATCACTAGGTATAAGAAAGAGGTGCTAAACCTCAATAGTATAACATTTTCCATGCACCTGCTCCAATCTGGTCACAATGAATCATCTGGAGAGAATGCAAAGGGGCACTATGGTGGTTTGGAAAGACTGGCAGACCAGAAGATAGAAGATCTAGTTCTAATCCTGACTTTACCACAAACTTTCTGGGTGATTTTTCCCCGTATCATTTTCTTACTCCTTGTTTTCCTTATCTATAAAAATAAGAAGTTATATGGGGTGATCTCTGAAATATACTCTCTCCCTAACATTCTATAAGTTCGGGAACATTGTACCCTCTTCTGAGAAATCAACTCACTTTTTGGCACTTATATTCATACAGTTCATGGTATAACTGGAAAAGAATACTGAATGATAATCGAACAATCAAACAAATGATCATTCTTCGGGTGAGATACTGTTCATTTCCTTGTAGTCAAAAGCAGGAAAAAGTGGAGGAGTTGGTCTTTTTGCCTTACATAAGTCATTCATCAACCCTGAAAACTGAAGAAAGATTGTTCTTATGACTGAGGTGGGGAGGAGAGGGGTTGGGGCAAAAGGTACTACATTTTAAATATCCAACTATATTCCCAAAAAGTGTCAACACTCTGGCAATTCTTGCAGAATATTAGACCTGAAACCTTTTCTCCACAGTTGTGCATCTTTTGTCTAGTTTACTATTCATTTTACCTCCATTCAAAGTGGACAAGAAAGATAATAAAAGGTAAATTCAAAGCAAACAACCTGAATACTAAAAATATTACACAGGGTTCAGTGGAAGAGGAGGAGGAGGTTCACACTTCGTGATTCGAGATAGTAAGTACCACTCATTTATCCATCTTTTCCACTTCCCTATGGATAATCAAATTTCTCCCATAATGATATTCTTGTCAACAAAAAAAAAAAAAAACAAAACACTTCATTGCTCAGCCTTCATGGGATTCTAGGTCAAAGTCCAGACTCTTGGTCTCTGTTCCTAGAAGCATCACAAGAAGTATGTTCTCTCTGTGTCACTGATTTCTACTTTCTAATCTATAAACTAATTTTTGCTTAGGAAACTAGTTATTGCTTTGAACTGAGATATTTAGAAATTGATTTTCTCTTTGAGATTCCTCATCATGCTGACCACCGACAAGGGACTAATAGGAGAGATGTCATCATTCCCTTTTCAAATTCTTTTTTTCTTCCTCAATTAACAAAGTTTTAGTTTTTTGATCTCCATAATAAAAAGCAAGATCCATGTTTTTGACAAACTCAACTTGACATCTTTCATCTTTTAGCCTCAGCTTATAGGCTCTGAATTCTGTACTTTATTAATTATCTTACTTTTTTTAAATGACCAATCTTTTTCAGGAAAGTGTAAAGTGTTCAGCCAGCCCAATCAACCATTTAAATAGCTAATGTAACTATTGTCAGGGAATAAATATAGCTGTTATGGTTTTACATTTTCAGTCACTAATGTTCTCAAAGAAATTGTAACTGTTGACAAAATTTAAGTTTTGATGGCATAGAAATTCATCAATTTAAGAAAATTGGTTTCTAGCTATATTTTTCTCTGTCCCTAGTATACAACACAAAAGGATGAATTCTCAAAGAATATGTACCCATAGATCAAACTTGGATTTGCCTTCAATGCTTAAAGGAAGACATTTAAGGAATTAAACTTTCATATTGAAATTAACCTTATTGTGTGGTTCCTGTAGGGAAAATCTAAACCTGAAGAAAGATCCTCTCTGTATATTTTGTAACCAACATGAAAATTAATACTGGTAAGATGCTACACTTGAAACCATATTTCCAAATGGCCGGTTTTTTGGTTTTGGCTTTTCTAGAACATGAGCAAATATGCAGTTATTTTTCAAAATATGGGGTATAATTCAGCAGGTGAAATAAAGTGGGGTTTAAAAGGAAGCTTACAAGGAAGCGTCGAAACTGTGCTGCTTCTGGGTGGTTGGCCCGCTCAGTTGATTTGAGGGATTGTGATAGAGTGAAATTTGAGGACTTGATTTGTCAGCCCTGTGCTCATGGTTTAGCCCTGACACTTACTAGCCATGAGCCTCGGTTTATTCATCTCTAAAATAAGGTTTATAATAACTACCCATCCTTTTTAACAAGGTTGCAAAGTGTTATCACCATGAAACCAAGGTCATGGCAGAGGTCCTGTTACCACATAAGCAAATTAATGTATTTCTATCTGTGGCTATAAATTGATCCCTTATTCCCACCAACTGTTCTCCAAAAACATTCATTTGGTCACATAGCAGACTGAATAAGTGAGGAGATAGATCACCATAAACTCCACACCACTACTAGCAAAACCATTCAAAATGTACCTTGTAACATCATTGAGTTGCTATATACAAATAACAAAGGACAACAGATATTAAATGAGACTAGGAAAAAATTGTGAAGATAGAAAAGTTCAGACCTTTCCTAATTCCATCTTAGTTCTTCTCCCTTCTCCTAACAGTTTTTCTCAAATATTTATCAACAAATGAGAGAATGAACTAATCTCAGCTAAAGTGTTTCCTGACAAGGTATTCACTGATAATGACTCAAAGTGTAACCAACCCTTCCACCTTCCAGGATATTTGTGTTTTTAAAAGACTCACAGTTTGAAGAGAGTATAAAACCCTAGGAATAAAGCTATTAATGGTAAAATTATATAAAATGTGGTTATTTGGGGGCTGGAAGCTGCATCCTGCACCCCTTTAAATCACAACACAACTGTTCTACATCTTAGTAAAACAAGTCCTATATCTTTTCTAAGGAGGCAGTCAAAATTTATGGAAAGAAAGTTGATTTCTAGCTATACTTGTCTCTGTTCATAGGATACCCCCAAAAAATGATGAATTCTGGAGAATATGCTGAACCTTGAAATTCTAATGTTACTTCTTGTCCTGGTCAAAATACTTGTGGGAGATATATCAAAAGAAAAATCAGATTGTGGAATATTATATGGATGGGCATTATGTAAAGAAGCAAGTGATTTCTATTCAAGAATGAAACAAAAACTATAGAGCAAATCTTTATGGTTTTAATCAGATATCAGAAAAAGAACAATCTGAAAGAAATGAATTCTATGCCTATGGCTTTGTCTTTGATATGCAAAGATAATAAAATGGAAAATGATTCCCATCCATGCACTGAAAGTCCAAGGAAAAAATTAAATTGTAGCTGTCATTTGTTCAATTTAGCTTAAAGGCTCCTTTAGCTTCAAAGCATAAGGAAATTACATTGGCACAATCTAATGCTCTAGGAAATTCAAGGAACCTGCCATTACAAATCAAGTCACATTGAATTTTAGGGCCCCAGAGCTCATTTAGAACAAGACAAAATTTGCCACCAAACTAGTCTCAGAATGATTTGTGTGTTTCCCTTACCTAGAGCAATGAAGTTGTAACTCATCCAGTGTTGACCTTAGAAGTCATCTAGTACAACCCCTATCTTTTTACAGATCAGGAAATTGAGACTGAGAGAGATTAAGCAATTTGTCAAAATCACACAACTAGGAACTGGTAGAGATGTGATTGAAACTTGGGTTCCATGATTTCAAGTACAGTCCTTCAAGTTTAATCTTCTTGCTACTATCCCACATTGCCTCTCTCAAACTCTTTGAGGCACACTCTTTATTCCAAGGGAAATTTCAGGATCTTTGCAAAAGTACTCTGTGTCATGATTATCTTTGTCTTCTCCACAGTTCTGAAACTCATGAACAGGTCAAGAACAACCACTGTGACTGAATTTGTCCTCCTAGGCTTCCCTGGGTCTTGGGAGACACAGCTTACCCTTTTTTCACTGCTTTTGGTTATCTACATCCTAACTCTTCTTGGTAATGGAGCCATCATCTGTGCAGTAATATGGGACCAGCGAATCCATACTCCCATGTACATTCTCCTAGGCAACTTTTCCTTTCTTGAGATTTGGTATGTTTCTTCCACTGTTCCCAATATGTTGGCCAACTTTCTCTCCAAGACCAAAGCAATCTCCTTCTCTGGATGCTTCTTACAGTTTTATTTCTTCTTCTCCCTTGGTACAACAGAATGTCTTTTCCTAGCAGTGATGGCTTATGATAGGTATCTGGCTATCTGCTGCCCACTGCACTACCCAATCATCATGACTGGGAGGTGTTGTGCCACCCTAGTGTCTCTATGTTGGTTTGCTGCCTTCGTTAGCTACCCAGTTCTCATTTTCTTAATCTCCCAACTGCCCTACTGTGGTTCCAACATCATAGATCACTTTTTATGTGACATGGATCCACTGATGGCACTCTCCTGTGTCCCAGCCCCTATCACTGAGCTAATCTTCCATACTGAGAGCTCCCTTTTCCTCTTTCTCTCCATTATGTACATTTTCACATCTTATACCTTGGTGCTTAGAGCTGTATTTCAGGTGCCTTCAGCAGCTGGCCGACGTAAGGCATTCTCTACATGTGGATCTCATCTGATGGTAGTGTCCCTCTTCTATGGGACAGTCATGTTGATGTATGTGAGCCCAGCATATGGAATCCCAACTTTAATGCAAAAAATTGTCACTTTGGTGTACTCAGTAATGACTCCATTCTTAAACCCTATAATCTATAGTCTTCGCAACAAGGACATGAAATGTGCCCTAAAAACAGTCTTGTGCAACATGAGAAGTAGCCAAAGTTCATGAGTAGCCTTTATTTGATTAAGAGGCAGAATGCCTTAATCTTCTAATGTAGTCAATTAGGAGAATGATCATTTCTTCGAACAGTATTCCAATTTTCACTTTAAGGAGGTAAAGATAAGGAGTTTGCTCTAAGACATATTCCCATTTTTAAATTCTTTTCTACCTTCACATAACTGAACCTCAACTTATTGAATTTCAACATCCAAAGTCATAATTATTCTTCAAATATGAATGACATCAGTGGGGAGGCAGAATAGAGCTAACATATTGCTTAATAAATGCTTGCTGATTGATTTCTATGCAGTATATGCATTATATAGTTGCAGCAGTATACGTCATTTATTTCCCCAAAAGTTGTTTATGGGAATATATAATTTTCAAAATAAAAATATCAGCCAACAATAAAACAACACATTTTCCTGGAATCACTGATACTGTACTCCTCAGATGAATCAATCTTTCAGCAGATGTTATAGAATAATATCTGGAAGGAATCATCACAGTTATATCACCCAAGCCACTCATTTTAAAGATGAAGAAACTAAGGCACAAAAGGATGAGGTGATATACATAAATTCACAGAATTAGTGATGGAGATAAGGTTTTTATTATTTATCATTTATTGAACCCTGTATCCACCACTGTACTAAGTCCTATGAGAAATATAAGGATGTAATCTGTGATTAGGAATTTTTCAACCAGGGGCAAAAACAATTGGTAGGAGGGCACTATAGTGACACAATATGAAAGAAGAAGCAATAACACAAAGGCTGAACACACATGAAGGACAGTCTGGCCACAGGTGTAGTAATACCAGGTGATGCAGTGACCCATCATGCACCCCATCCACTGCTACTCTCTTGCTTACTCTAAGATTGCCTTCTCTGCCCCCTCAAAAGATTGCCTTTTTCCCCTTCAACTCTCCACCAAACCATGACCAGGCAGATCACACAGAAAAAAGCTCAGGGATAGTAATCTCTAGACTACAGCTGGGAAGAAGCATGCTCCCCTCATATTGGCACCTCAACTTCTGGCTGCCCTGCTCTGGTTATAGCTTTATAAATAGCATGTGGTCCCTTCCACTAGTCACATAAAGAAATTAAAGAATAATATGATAGTATATACTTAAGATCTAACTAGTGTGCAGTAAATTATAAGATTAACAAGATTATAATTATTATAAGATTATAAAAATATTCCTATAAGAATTCATAAGTCTTCCCAATTTCCTCTAAAATTGTTCATTTCATCATTTTTATGGGCCAATAATATTCCATTTTATTCATATACCACAATCTATTTAACCATCCCCTAACAAGATACTCCTTCAGTTTCAAATTCTTTACTACCAAGCAAAGAGCTAGTATAAATATTTAAATTTAGACTAGGGTAACTGAAGAAGTCAAAAGAAAGGTGAAATGAGCTGAACCTTGAAATGAAAAGCATCTGGTTAGACTAAGTGCTTGGGAAAGGAATAATGGTAGTAACAACACAAGAACAAGCCTAACTTGTTTGTGTGGCACTGAGGACATTAAACTTTCTATAACAAAAGGTTCATGTCAGGGAGTAGTGGGAAATAAATTGGTACTAAGTAAGGTGGTATAGAATTATGGAGGAATTTGAAAGCCAGACTGAGGCATTTTGATGTAAGGGGCAGATGATAGGAAGCCATTTTAGATTCTTTAACAGAGAAGTAACATCATAAAAGTTGTGTTTCAGGAACAATAGTCTGGCTTTAATATGCAGGATGGATTATAGGATCAGAGCTTTAAAGTCAGAAGAGACTTTAAAGGTCATTTAATCCAACTCTCTCATTTGATAAATGGGGAAGCTGAGGCTTAAAGACACTAAGTGATTTGCCCAAAGTCACACACGTTGTAAGAAGCAAAAACAGAGTGGATTTAAAAGTTAAAAGATTAGCATCAGGGAAAAAGCTAGGAGCTGCTGTAATACTCCCAGTCAAGAACTTATGAGACTCTAGAAGAATAATGTATGAAATATTATGGGGAAGATAATGCAGGACAGCACAGAGATCTAGACACCAGGGAACACAGAAGCTTGGATGAGGCCTGATCAAAGTGGAGGTAAGTTGATGCATCAACTGCAAGGGCCATTGCCAGGCCTATCACTACAGGTCTGAGACTGAACAGAGCTGAGTAAGAGTAAAATGTGCTAGAGCCCCTGGCAGTGGCAGCAGCTACTCCTGGGACCACCAACACACAGTTTGGAAATTTAAAAAGCCCCTATCTGAACTTCCAGGGACCAAGATGGCAAAGTGAACCCCAGCTGCTCCAATCTCCCCCCCGACCCTGAAAATAGAGTAATTATTGCCCCAGAGAAAAACTTTAAACAGTAAAGGCTTGGGAGCCAAGGGAGTGGCCAGGGCCTTGACTCAAAATGGGTAAAAAGGAGGGGCAGAGACAAGATGGTAGAGTAGAAACAGGACTTCCACATAGCTCTGGCTCCCACCTTCCCCAATTTATGTAAAAGGGGACTCTGCACAAACTTTGGAGCTACAGAACCCACAAAATGACACAGAGAAGCTAACCTCCCACTGAGGACAGCCCAGCAGCCCAGTAGGAATCGACCAGCACATCACTCTGGGAGCTGACCCCAGACCCCCGAGAGGCAGAGGTTTTAGTCCCAGGGCAGCCTGACCAACAGCCGGCAGGAGGGACTTCAGAACACCAGCAGCTGTGGCTGTTTACAGAATTATCAACACATAGATGATAAGGACAAAGTGAGAGGTCAGTGCAGTATGGACTTTGGGACCCACTGGTTGGGAGTGCATTGACCTCTTCCCCCCACCCCTACCGTCATCGGTGAGAAGCCAATGAGGAGCCCTGGCATAGCTGAAGGCACACAACAGCTTCAGCTCCTGGCCTACAGACTGTAGGGGGACCAAGAGACCAGTCAGAGGCATAATCGCTATAGCTTTAACCTTCTTGGATCTGGATTACAGTCTTGGGTGGAGGTCCTGGGGTGTGTGACCAGCTTGCCAGAGTGGGTGGAGGCTTCAGAGAAGGCACCCAACTAATACCTCTAGCAGCTGAGAAAACCCCAGCATTTGGGAAGGAAGTTTCCCTGTCTGGTGGCAGAATCCTACTGTGACAAAAAGCCCAAAAGTCAAGTAATTGAGTGGCAACATGCCCAGGCAAAGGAAGCAAAACAAACAGAAGAATCCAACATTAGACTCCTATTTGGGGGACAAAAAGGATCAAAGCATGGAAAAGGAGGAAGACAGTGAAGTCAGAACTCCTGCATCAAAAGCCTCAAAAGAAAATACGAGCTGGTTACAGGTCATAGAGGACCTTAAGAAACAGATAAGAGAAGTGGAGGAAAAATTGGGAAGAGAAATGAGAATGATGCAAGAAAATTATGAAAGGAGAGTCAACAGTCTTACTGAGGAAAATAAGACCTTAAAAAATAGACTAACTCAAATGGCAAAAGAAGCCTAAAAAGCCAATGAAGAGAAGAATGCCTTAAAAAGCTGAATTTGCCAGATGGCAAAAGGATCTCAAAAGCTCACTGAGAAGAATCATTCCTTCAGAGTTAGACTGGAGCAAATGGAAGCTAGTGACTTTAGGAGAAATCAAGATGCTGTTAAATAGATCCAAGCAACTGAAAGAATAGAAGGCAATGTGAAGTATCTCATGGAAAAAACCACTAAACTGGAAAATAGATCCAGGAGAGATAATTTTAAAATTATTGGACTACCTGAAAGCCATGATCAAAGAAAGAACCTAGAAATCATCCTTCAAGAAATTCTCAAGGAAAATTGCCCTGATGTTTTAGAACCAGAGGACAAAATAGAGGTTGAAAGAATCCAGAGATCATTTCCTGAAAAAGATCCCAAAAAGAAAACTCCTAGGAATATTATAGCCAGGTTCCAGAATTCCCAGATCAAGGAGAAAATACTACAGGCAGCCAGGAAGGAACAATTTCAATATTGTGGAAACACAATCAGAATAGCACAGGACCTGGCAGCTTCTACACTGAGGGATCAAAGGGCATGGAATATGATATTCCAGAGGGCAAAAGAGCTGGGATTGAAGCCAAGGGTCACCTACCCAGTAAAACTGAGTATCTTGTTTCAGGGGGAAATATGGTCATTCAGTGGAATAGAGAACTTTCAAGCATTCTTGAGGAAAAAACCAGAGTTGAATAGAAAATCTGACATCCAGACACAAGAAGCAAGAGATGCCTGAGAAGGTAATCAGGGAAAAGAAATCAAAAGGAACTTATCAAAGTTGAACTACTTACATTCCTACATGGAAAAACGATAATTGTAACTGATGAAACTTTTCTCAGTATGAAAATAGTTGAAGGGAATAGAAGGCATATGAATACATATGTGAATGTGTGTATATATGTTGACAGGTATATATAGATAGAGGGCACAGGACCCATCTAATAGGGAGGGATGATACTTAAAATGTGAAATTAAGAGGTGAGAGAGGAATATAATGAGAGGAGATGGGGAGAGACAAAATGGGGTAAACTATACCATATAAAAGGCAAGGGAAAACGGTTACAATGAAGGGAAAGAATAGGAAGGCAAAAGGGAATGGGTCAACCTTATTCGCATTGAATTTGGCACAGAGAGGGAATGACATACACACTAAATAAGGTACCCCACCCTACAGGAGAGTAGGGCGAAGGGGATGAGAGGGGGGGATGATGGAAGGGAGGACAGGCTGAGGGGGAGGGAAGTTGCAAGCACCCACTCTTGAAAAGAGACAGGACCAAAGTAGAGAATAGAACTAGTAGGAGATGGGATAGGAAGGAGGGAAATATAATCATTATAATATAATTATAATATATCTACTATGGTAATGTTTTGCCTTAGCTATGCACATACAACCCATATTGAATTGCTTTTCTTCCCAGTAAGGGGGGTGATGAGGGAGGAAGGGAATGAATCTGGAATTCAAAGTTTTAAAACCAAATGTTTAAATATATATATATATATATATTTAAATTTAAATATATATATATATATTCTATTATTAATACTATTTTACATGTAATTGGGAAATAAGATACACAGGCACTGGGTCATAGAGATCCACCATGCCCTACTGGAAAAGTCGAAGGGGGTCTGGGGGAAGATATGGGAGAGAGCACATTGGAGGAGGGGATATCCTGTGGGACTGCTATTTTGGGGACATGGTAGGGAAAAAGCAGGGAGAAAATTTGTAACTCAAAATCTGGCAGAAATAAATTATATAAACCAGAAGTTAATAAAGCATTTGGAAAAAATGGGTAAAAAGCAGACTGCAAAGACAAAGACTCTGGAGTCCTACTATCTTCAGAGGGAGGAACCAAATTCAGAGGGAGACAGTGTTGACTCCATACCTACAGCTGAAGCCTGAACAGGAAACTAGTCTCAAGCACAGAAAGCATTCTTAGATGAGCTCAAAAAGAACTTTGAAATCCAAGTTAGTGAGATAGAAGATAAAATGAATAATTCTTTTAAAATCAAAATTACAAAATTAGAAAAACACTACAATGAAGAAAACAGCTCCTTAAAAAGAAAAATGTGTGATGTGGAAAAGGAGTTTCAAAAACTAACCAAGGGAAATAATTTGCTAAAAATTAGAATCAATCAAATTGAAGGAAATAACCAAATGAGGAACCAAGAATCAGTCAAACAAAACATCAAGAATGAAAAATTAGAAAAAGAGTTAAAATATATCGATGGAAAAATAACTGACCTGGGGGGCAGAGCCAAGATGGCGGAGTGGAAACAGCTCATCCAAGCCACTCTGCCCCCAGATTCCCCCCAAACTATGTAAAAGGGGACTCTGAACAACTTCTGGAGCCCCAGCACCCACAGAAAGACACAGAGAAGCTAACCTCCCACTGAGGACAGCCCAGCAGCCCTGCAGGAAGGACCAGCACTGCGCTCTGGGAGCCGGCAGGGTGCAGTGCGCAGAGCATGGGGAGCCGAACCGAGTGCCGAGGTTTTAGCCCCAGGGTGGCAGGGCCATCAGCTGGCTGGAGGAACTCCAGAACACCAGCAGCTGTGGCAACTCCAGAATTATCAACATAGACATGCCTAGGACAAAGTAAGAGGTTAGTGTCCCATGGACTTTGGGACCAGTATTTGGGGAATGCGTTGGCTCCTTCCCCTGGGGGCTAGAAGCCACTGAGGAGACACGCCATTTTGTAGTTTTCAGAGGCAGCTCCAGCCCCTGGCCTGCGAACTGTAGGGAGATCCAGTGATCAGTCTTGGGGGGTAATCGCTCTTGCTTTAACCTCCCTGGATCTGGATTGTGATCTAGGGTGGAAGTTGTGGGTGGGTTTACAGCTTGCCAGAAACAGAAGTTGCCCCCCACACGTTCGGGACGAAAATTCCTCTATCTGGCCTTAAAGCCATAATGTGGCAACAAGCCCAAAAGTCAAGTAATTAAGTGGCAACATGCCAAGGCAAAGGAAACAGAAAATGCAACCCTAGACTCCTATTTTGGGGGCATAGAGCGGGAAAAGGACTGTGAGGTCAGAAGTCCTGCTCCAAAAGCCCCAGGGGAAAACATGAGCAGGTTGCAGGCCATAGAGGACCTTAAGAAGGACTTTAAAAATCAAATAAGAGAAGTGGAGGAAAAATTGGAAAGAAATGAGAAGGATGCAGGAAAAGTATGAAATGAGGGTCAACAGCCTGACTGAGGAAAACAACACCTTAAAAAATAGACTAGCTCAAATGGCAAAGGAGGCCCAAAAGGGCAATGAGGAGAAGAATGCCTTAAAAAGTCGAATTTGCCAGATGGAAAAAGAATCTCAGAAGTTCACTGAGGAGACTCATTCCTTCAGAGTTAGACTGGAGCAAATGGAAGCTAATGACTTTATGAGAAATCAAGATGCTGTTAAGCAGATCCAAACAAATGAAAGATTAGAAGGCAATGTGAAATTTCTCATGGGATAAACCACTGACCTGGAAAATAGATCCAGGAGAGACAATTAAAAAATTATTGGACTACCTGAAAGCCATGATCAAAGAAAGAACCTAGAAATCACCCTTCAAGAAATTCTCATGGAAAATTGCCCTGATGTTTTAGATCCAGAGGGCAAAATAGAGGTTGAAAGAATCCACCAATCACCTCCTGAAAAAGATCCCAAAAAGAAAACTCCCAGGAATATTATAGCCAGGTTCCAGAATCCCCAGATCAAGGAGAAAAATACTACAAGCAGCCAGGAAGAAACAATGTCAATATTGTGGAAACACAATCAGAATAGCCCAGGACCTGGCAGCTTCTACACTGAGGGTCAGAAGGGCATGGAATACAACATTCCAGAGGGCAAAAGAACTGGGAATGAACCCAAGGGTCACCTACCCAGCAAAACTGAGTATTTTGTTTCAGGGGAAAATATGGTCATTCAGTGGAATAGAGGACTTTCAAGCATTCTTGAGGAAAAAACCAGAATTGAATAGAAAATTTGACATCCAGACACAAGAAGCAAGAGATGCCTGAGATGGTAATCAGGGAAAAGAAATCAAAAGGAACTTATCAAAGTTGAACTATTTACATTCCTATATGGAAAAGCAATAACTGTGACTGATGATATCCTCACTATGAAAATAATGGAAGAAGGGGGTGTGGTCATATGAATACATATGTGAATGTGTGTGTATATGCTTACAGTTATATATGGATAGAGGGCATAGGTTGAATTTGTTGGGAAGGGAGAATACTCAAGGGATGAAATTATGAGGTGAGAGAGGAAAGTGGCAAGAGGAGATGGGGAGAGACAGGGTAGGGTAAACTATCTCATGTAGAAGAAGCAAGGGGAAATGGTTGCAAGGGAGGAGGAGAATAGGAAGGCAAAAAAGGCAAAACCACATTCTCATTGAATTTGGTTCAGGGAGAGAATGGCATACATACTAAATGGGATATCTCAACCTGCAGCAGAATAGGGGGAAGGGGGATGAGAGGAGGGATGATGGATGGGAGGGCATCCTTGAGGGGGGAGGGGAGGTTGAAAGTACCCACTATAGAAGAGGGACAGGATCATGTAGGGAATGGACCAGGTGGGGGGTGGGATGAGTGGGAAGGAATTATAAGCAGCCTTGTACAATATATCTACTATGATAATGCTTTGCATAGCTAGACATGTACAACATGTACTGAATTACTTATCTCCCCAGAGGGAATGGGTGACAAGGGAGGAAGGAAATGGATCTGAAATTTGAGGTCTTAACATTAAATGTTTCAAATATATATAAATACTATTATTAACACTCTTTTGCTTATAATTGGGAGATAAGATATGCAGGCATTGAGACACAAAGATTCACCTTCCTCTAATGGAAAATAGCAGATTCACCTTCCTCTAATGGAAAAGTCGAAGGGTCTATGGGAGAAGGTATGGGAGAGAGCAGATTGGAGGAATATCTTGTGGGACTGCTATTCTGGGAGGTTGGGTAGGGGAATAACGGGGGGAAAATGATTGTAACTCAAAATCTGGTGGAAATGAATGGTGTAAAACAGAAGTTAATAAAGCATTTGTTTAAAAAAAATAACTGACCTGGAAAACAGATTCAAGAGATATAATCTGAGAATCTTGGCCCTACCAGAAAATCATGATGAAAAAATGTGCCTGGTCAACATCTTCCAAGAGCTCATCAAGAAAAACTGCCCTGAGATACTAGAACCAGAGGGTAAAATAGAAATCGAGAGAATCCACCTGACACCTCCTGAAAGAGATCCCAAATTGAAAAGTCTGCAAAATGTTGTGACAAAATTCCAGAACTATCAGGTAAAGGACAAAATACTACAAGCAGCCAGAAAGAAACAATTCAAATATCACAGAACCGCAGTGAGCATCACACAGGATCTGTCAGCTTTTATGCTGAAAGATCAGAGGAACTGGAATATGATTTTTTGCAAGGCAAAAGAGCTCAGATTATAACCAAGGACCACTTATCCTGTGAAACTGAACATATTCTTCCAGGCAAGGATATGGTCATTCAATGATATAAGAGATTTCCAGACCTTCTGGATGAAAAAGCCAGACCTCAATGGAAAATTCAACCTCCAATTATGAGATGAAAAAGAGACATAGAAAGGTAAATAGGGGAAACACATACACACAGAGACACATACACACCCTGATATTTAATAAGAACAAACTGTTTATAGATAAATAGAGGGGGTGGATATAAATTACACAAAATGATGATAAAACAACTTTATTAAGAGCTGCAAAGGGACTGCAATGGAAGAAGAGGAAAGAATGAAGCAGAAAAGGCTAAATATGCCGCACAAAGAGGCATAAAAACATTATAGTAGAGAGAAAGAAGAGAGGGAGATGAACATTATATTAGCTTTTCCCTCATTGGTTCTGGTGCAAAGAGGGAATAACACAACCAATTAAGTATAGGACTCTATCAAGAAGAGACACAAAACTTATCATAATAGAGAGAAAGAGGGAAGGGAGAGGAGCATTGCATGAGATCTGTTCTTGTCAATCTTGGTTTGAGGAAGAAATAACGTACTACATTAAATATAAAAATCTGCTTTACCCTACAGCAATAGGAGGGGGGAAAGGTAATGAAGGGGTTTGTTAGAAGGGAGGGAAGAAGTAAGGGGGAAAGGGAGGGGGACTTATAAGAAGGGAATACTGAGGGAGGTGGTGGTCAAAAGGAAAACTCTTAAGGAGGGGGAGAAGGGGAGAAAAGTAAAAGCATAAACAGGGGAGGGAAAAGGATGGAGGGAAAGAGACAGATAGTAATCATAACTCTGAATGTGAATGGGATGAATTCTCCCATAAAATGAAGGTGGATAGCAGAGTGGATTAAAAACCATAATCCTGGGGTGGCTAGGTGGCACAGTGAATAGAGTACTGGCCCTGAAGTCAGGAGGACCTGAGTTCAAATCCGGCCTCAGACACTTAACACAAAAAAACTAGCCATGTGATCTTGGGCAAGTCACTTAACTCCAATTGCCCTCCAAAAGCAATAAATAAATAAACAACAACCCTATTAAAAAAAACATAATCCTACAATATGCTGTTTACAAGAAACACATCTGAAACAGGGGGATACACACAGGGTAAAGGTAAAAGGCTGGGGTAAAATATATCATGCCTCAGCTAGAGTAAAAAAAAAAAGCAGGGGTAGCAATCCTTATCTCAGACAAAGCAAAAATAGGTCTAATTAAAAGAGATAAGAAAGGAAACTATATCCTGCTAATAGGCACCATTGAAAACGAAGCAATATTATTACTAAACATCTACACACCAAGAGGTACAGCATCCAAATCCCTAAAGAAGTTAAGGATGTTAGAGGAAAAAATAGATAGCAAAACCATACTAGTGAAGAACTTCAATCTCCCCCTCTCTGAGCTTGATAAATCTAGCCTCAAAATAAACAAGAAAGAAGTTAAGAAGGTAAATAAAATCTTAGAGAAGATAGATATGGTAGACTTCTGGAGAAAACTGAATGGAGATAAAAAGAAATATACCTTCTTCTCAGTGGTACGTGGCACATATACAAAAATTGACCATGTTCTAGGGCATAAAAACCTTACAGTCCAATGCAGAAAGGCAGAAATATTAAATGCCTCCTTCTCAGATCATGATGAAATAAAAAATTTATGTAATAAAGGGCCATGGAAGGATAGACTAAAAACTAATTGGAAACTAAATAACTTAATCCTAAAGAATGAGTGGGTCAAACAAGAAATTAAAGAAACAACCAGAAACTTCATTCAAGAGAATGACAATAAGGGGTGGCTAGGTGACACAGTGAATAGAGCAGCCACCCTGGAGTAAGGAGGACCTAAGTTCAAATCCGGCCTCAGACACTTAACACAAAAACTAGCCTTGTGACCTTGGGCAAGTCACTTAAACCCAACTGCCCTCCAAAAAAAGCAAAACAAAAAACAAAAAAGAGGGAATGACAATAATGAGACAATATACCAAAAATTGTGGGATAAAGCAAAAGCAGTTCTTAGGGGAAGTTTTATATCCCTGAATGCATACATAAATAAAATAGAAAAATGGAGGTCAATAAATTGGGCATGCTGGGGCAGCTAGGTGGCAGAGTGAGTAAGAGCGCCGGCCTCAGAGTTGGGATGACCGGCTATCGAATCCGACCTCAAAAAATGAGCACCCACACATAAATAATGACTAGCCGTGTAACCTTGAGCAAGTTACTTAACCCCAATTGCTTAAAATAAATAAATAGATAAATAAATGAATGAATGAATGAATGAATGAATGAATGAATGAATGAATGAATAAATAAATAAACTGGGCATGCAACTGAAAAAGCTAGAATAAGAATGAATTGAAAATCCCCAAATAAATACTAACTTAGAAATAATGAAAACCAAAGGAGAGATTAATAAAATTGAATTTAAGAAAACTATTGAATTAATAAATACAACTAAGAGCTGGTATTTTGAGAAAAAAAACAATCAAATTGATAGACCTTTAGTCAATATGGTTAAAAAAAGAAAAGAAAAGAAAAAACCAAATTACGAGTATCAAAAATGGAAACGGTGAATCTACCTCCAATGAAGAAGAAATTAAAACAATAACCAGGAATTATTATGCCCAATTGTATGCAGATAAATCTGACAATCTTAGTAAAATGGATAAATATTTATGAAAATATAAGCTGCCCAGACTAACTGAAGAGGAAGTAAACTACCCAAATAATCCCATCTCAGAAAAAGAAATTGAACAAGCCATCAAGGAACTCTCTAAGAAAAAATCTCTAGAGCCAGATGGCTTTACTAGTGAATTCTACCAAACATTTCAAGAACAGTTGATTCCAGTACTGTACAAACCATTTGGGGGAAATGAAGAAGAAGGAATCCTACCAAATTCTTTTTATGACACAAATATGGTGTTGATACCTAAATTGGTAAGAGACAAAACAGAGAAAGAAAATTACAGACCAATTTCCCTTATGAATATAGATGCAAATAAATTCTAAATAAAATATTAGGAAAAAGACTACAGAAACTCACACTCTGAGCAGGTAGGGTTTATTCCAGGAATGCAAGGGTGGTTCAATATCAGGAAAACTATCAGTATAATTGACCACATCAACAACAAAACTAGCAGAAACCATTTGACAAAATACAACACCCATTCCTATTAAAAACATTAGAAAGTACAGGAATAAATGGAGTCTTCCTTAAAATAAAAAGTGGCATTTACCTAAACCATCAGAAAATATCATATGTAATGGGAATAAACTAGAAGCATTTCCAATAAGATCAAGGGGGAAACAAGGATGTCTACTATCACCCCTCTGATTCAATTTGGTACTTGAAATGTTAGCAGTAGCAATAAGAGAAAAAAGAAATTGAAGGAATCAAATTAGGCAAAGAAGAGACTAAGCTATCACTCTTTGCAGATGACATGATGATATACTTAGAAAATCCCAGAAAATCAAGTAAAAAGCTATTCGAGATAAACAAATTTTCTAAAGTTGCAGAAAATAAAATAAACCCACATAAGTCCTTGGCATTCCTCTATACCTCTAATAAAATACAACAGCAAGAGAAAGAAAGAGAAATCCTATTTAAAGTTATTGTAGACATCAAAAAATATTTGGGAATCTATCTGTCAAAACAAACCCAGGACTTATAAGAACACAATTACAAAACACTTCTCACACAAATAAAGTCAGATCTAACTAATTGGAAAAACATCAATTGCTCATGTCTGGGTGGAGCTAATATAATAAAAATGACAATTTTACCTAAATTAAATTACATATTATGTGCCATACCAATCAGAGAGCTAGAAAAAATAGTAGCAAAATTCATTTAGAAGAACAAAAGGTCCAGAATATCAAGGAAATTAATGAAAAATATACTAGGGAAGGTGGCTTAGACATACCAGATTTTAATATGTATTACAAAGCAGCAGTCATCAAAACTACTTGGTATTGGCTAAGGAATAGAGTAATGGACCAATGGAATAGACTGGGTATAGGAGACCCAGCAGCCAACGAATATAGAAATCTACTGTTTGATAAACCCAAAGACCCCAGTTTGGGGGATAAGGATGCACTATTTGACAAAAACTTCTGGGAAAACTGGAACACTAGTATGGCAGAAATTGGGCATAGACCAATATCTAACACCGTACACCAAAATAAAGTCAAAATGCATGCATGATTTAGGTATAAAGGCTGATACTGTAAACAATCTGGGAAAGCAAGGGACAGTTTACCTGTCAGATCTGTGGAGAGGAAAGACTTTATGACAAAACAAGAGGTAGAGAGCATTATAAAATGCAAAATGGATAATTTTGATTACATTAAATTGAAAAGCTTCTGTATAAATAAAGCCAAAATTAAGAGGGAAGTGGAAAATTGGGAAAGAATCTTTACAACCAATGTCTCTGATAAAGGTCCCATTTCTAAAATATACAGAAAATTGAGTCAAATCTATAAGAATACAAGCCATGCCCCAGTTGATAAATGGTCAAAGGATATGAACAGGCAGTTCTCAGAAGATGAAATTATAGATATCTATAAGCATATGAAAAAGTGTTCTAAATCACTGGTGATTAGAGAAATTCAAATTAAAACAATTCTTATGTACCACATCTTACTGGCCAGATTGGCTAAGATGACAAAAATGGAAAATGATAAATGCTGGAGAGGATGTGGAAAAATTGGAACACTAATACATTGTTGGTGGACTTGTGAACTAATCCAGTCATTCTGGAGAGCAATCTGGAATTATGCCCAAAGGACTATAAATAAGTGCACACCCTTTGACCCAGCAATACCACTTCTAGGGGTATATACCAAAGATATCAGAGAAGTGGGAGGAGAACCTGTATGCTCTTTTTGTAGTGGCAAAGAATTGGAAATCAAGGGGATGCCCATCAATTGAAGAATGGCTGAACAAGTTGCCATATATGAATGTAATGGAGTACTACTGTGCTATAAGAAATGAGGAGCAGACAGACTTCACAATAACCTAGAGAGACATATACAGACTGATGCTGAGTGAGAAGAGCAGAACCAGGAGAAATCTCTACACAATCACAGACACAACGGATGTGTGAAAACCAACATCAATAGACTGGGTCCCTCTCAGCAATGTAAGGTAATAAGACAACTCCAAAAGACTCATGACTGAAAGAGATACCCACATCCAGAGAAAGAGATGCGGAGTCTGAATGCAGAGTGAAACAAATTACTTATTATCTTCCTTTTTCTTGTTTTGTTATCTTTCCTCTTTCCCATGAATCATTCCATCAGTTATAATCCTTCTGTACAACCTGACTAATGATTAATGTGAAGATATTTGTAGATCCTGTATTCGAGTGCATGCCACCATGATGGGAGAGGGGAGGAGAGGAAGGGGGAGAAAAATTGAAACTCAAGGGACTGTGGAACTGAATATTGTAAAATAAAAGTAAGCAAAAAAAGAACAAAAAAGAAATATTATGATAACATATGAAACAAGGATGAAAAGTAAGTTGGATCCAGATGGTGGAAAGCCTTAAATTCCAAGCTAAGGAAACCTTGGGTGTAAAGGAATCCTTTGGGCATTATTGCCAGAACAAAACTCCTTAAAGAGTGTCAAGTCCTCCATCCTGTGCCAGTTGCCTTATTTTGCCTGATTGTTGCTTCCACCAGATGGACCACTGGTCTTTGTATGAGGTGTTAAATATTTCCCTGGTGAAGAGTGAAGGTGGGACGTGCCTGGCTGAGCTAGCTAAACTAGGAAACAAGGCCATTTGAGGGGGATGATCTTCAAACTGTTTGTCTGCTTTTGGAAGGTGTGAAGAATAAATTAGAAAAGGAAGACACCTGGGGCAGCTTGGTGGCAATGAGTAGAGGACCAGTCCTGGAGTCAGGAAGACCTGAGTTTGGATCCGGCCTCAGATACTTAACACAAAAACTAGCCATGTAACCCCAATTGCCCTCCAAAAAGCAAAAAAGAAAGAAAGAAAGAAAGAAAGAAAGAAAGAAAGAAAGAAAGAAAGAAAGAAAGAAAGAAAGAAAGAAAGAAAGAAAGAAAGAAAGAAAGAAAGAAAGAAAGAAAGAAAAGGGAAGGGAAGGGAAGGGAAGGGAAGGGAAGGGAAGGGAAGGGAAGGGAAGGGAAGGGAAGGGAAGGGAAGGGAAGGGAAGGGAAGGGAAGAGAAGAGAAGAGAAGAGAAGAGAAGAGAAGAGAAGAGAAGAGAAGAGAAGAGAAGAGAAGAGAAGAGAAGAGAAGAGAAGAGAAGAGAAGAGAAGAGAAGGAAGACATCAGATGAAAGGAAACCATTAAAGTGATTAAAATAGTCTAGGATAAGGATAATGAGGGCATAGCATGAACTAGAGTGACATCAGTGAGAATGCTGTAGCATGGGAACATGATAGATCCAAGAAATATTAGGGAAATACAATCAACAGGACTTAGCAACCAATTGGAAAGTAAAGGATGTGGGAAAGGGAAGAGTGAAAAATATACTGAGGTTCCAAGCCTGGTTAATAATGGTTCCATTAATAGAAATAAGGAAACCATATGAATGAGAAATGATTAGGGAGAGAAATATTTGTTTCGTTATGGATAAAAGGCATTATCAAATTTTTCAGGTGAACAAGTAAATTAGGCAATTTTAAATACAGGAGCAGATTTTAGTGGGGCGGAAGGAGATGAGGCTTTAATATATAGGTCTGGAAATCATCTCCATAGAACAGATAACTTAAGTCATGGAAGTGGATAAAATCACTGAGAGAATGAAAAGAGACAGATAACTAGCAAAAATCAACATACTTTGGAAGATATAAAAGGCAGAAGAAATAAGAGGAACTAAATTATGAAATAAAAAAGGAGTAGTCAGAGAAATAACAGTTGAAGAAGGAGAAAGCAATGTCACCAAAGCCAAAGGAAAAAAAGTATAATGAAAAAATGTAATGTCAAAATGCTATGGAGAGGTGAACAAGGATATAGACTGAGGAAAGGGGAGTGAATTGTTTCTGTGAAACAGTGAACTGTTTCTGCATTCACACTTCTTAAAATACTGAGTGATCATCCAGAGATATAACTAGAAAGAACTGAGACTGAATCCTGATGGAAGCAAACTAATTGATCTTTTTCTTTTCATTGTTTGGTTTTATTTCTTTTTCATCATTTTCCATCCCACCTAGTACAATACGCCTTTGTAATTGGACTAATATCTAATATGAATGTATTTGCAAATCCTATACTGGATTATATGCTGTCGTGGGGGAGGGGGGAGGGAAGTAAAGGAAATTTGAAAATCAAGGAACTATGGAATTGAATCTTGTTAACTGAAACTAAACTAATAAATTAATTTTTAAAAAAGGAAGTGGTGTCAGAAGGGATGCAGTTTGTGAGTTATTGTGAAATGGAGCAGGTTCCAGCTTTTTCTTCCTCACCAAAGAAAATGGGCATAAGCAAATGTGAAACTTATGTCATACTCAAATTGTTTTCTAATATATCAGTTGCTTTGTAACAAACTTACCTTTTCAAAACAAACATTATAGTGAACTGTGTTTTATTATCTTTGCTCTAGAATGAGATCAATTATTGTAATTAATTAAAATGAGGGCAAGGACCATTTTGCTTTCACTTTTGTATTTCTAGGGCCCAGCACTGTGTCTGGTACACAATAGACACTTAATAAATGGTTGCTGATTAGTTGAATGACTGAATCAGAAAAAAAATAACAAAAAAAAATAAATAAAATACTGAGTGATATAATAATTAATCTGTTTGAGTATCTAATAGAGTATGTGGTCTCTCATAAATTTTCTCAGGCGTTTCCTTTGCAAAGTCATATGAGAAGCTAGCATTCCTCCCTAGAAGAAAATTATAGTCCCTAAGGACCCAGTTCCATTCTATATTTCTCAGAATTATGGAAAGAAGTGCAAAATCCAGTAAATATGCAGACTAAGCATTCAAAAAGAATATCAGAGAAAGAACAGATGGGATTGATTGAGCATGGGTGGTCCTATGACCCTGTAGCATAAGTAGGGCTGAAAGTGGAGAAGCAGGCCTAATACTAAAGATGGAACGACTAAGAGTCCAAATGATGAAAGGATCATACCATCCTAGGTGGTAGGCCAGAGGAACCTAGAGAATTTAATCTAAACCCCTCATTTTACAAATTGATCATTGTAACAAAAAGATAAAGGAACAGATTGTTCAATTGTGAGGAGGTAGAAAAAAATTCATTCTGCCATTTCCTCTAATTCAGTTTTAGTTATCCCAAACTGATCCTTTTCACAAGGAAAAAAAAAAACCAGGTACCATGAAGTCCCAGGTCCATAATGGCACTTATGCAATTCACCCAACAGAGGGAATTCAGGTGAAGTCCTGAATTCAGGTGAAGCCCTCTATGGCTCCCAGTGAACTGGGAACCTCTTTCTCCAAACCCATTCTTTTTTTCCCCTTTTAAAAATTTTATTTTTTATTGTTTTTAACTATTTTATTATTGTGTCCCTACAATTACTCTACCTATTAAGTAAAATCCCTCAGTGTATATCTATGTTATCCAGAAAAACAAATCCCCAAATTAGCCATGCCCCAAAATTTATGTTTCTATCTCTTTCCAAATTTTAAGTTTATCACCTCTTTGTCAGGAAATGAATGGAATGTTTCCTCGTCATTCTTTTGGACTTGTGATTTTTTATTTTGTTAGAGTTTTAAAGTTTTTGAAAGCTGTTTTTTCCTATAATGGTATGGTAAAAATTGTTCTAATTCTGCTCACTTCACTGTTCATCAGTTCATAGAACTCTTCCCAGTTGTGTCTGAAATTGTCCATTTTATTGTTTCTTGTGGCCCAATAATATTCCATTACTTTCATATACAACAATCTGCTTGACCATTTTGGAAATGGTTAAGGAGGACGGCTCTTTGGTTTTTAATTTTTGACTACCACGAAAAGATCTGCCATAAATATTTATGTACATATAGATCCTTTTCCTCTTTCTTTGATTTCTTTAGGGGTATAAGTCTAGTATTGCTACAGCTGAGTCAAAGGGTATGCAGTTTGGTAAGTTTTTGAACACAGTTCTAAATTGCTTTCCAGAATGGTTGGACCAATTCACAGTTACATCAACAATGAACTTGTGTACTATTTTTTCACAGCTACTCCATCATTTGTCATTTTGCTGTTTTGTCACCTTTGCCAGTCTGATAGGTATGAGGTAGAACCCCAAAGTTACTTTATTTGCATTTCTCCAGTAATTAGTGATTTAGAGAATTTTATATGATTATTGGATTTCTTCCTTTGAAAATTGTCCATTCATACCTTCGACCGTTTACATATTTGGGAAGTTTGTTCTTTTTGATAGAGTTGCTACACTCCTATCCTTGGTGTAGGGCTCAGCAATGTAGTCAGTGTACTTTTCTAAAAAAAATTCTTTATTGAACCCAAGTCCATTGGGTAAACCCCATCCCATCCATAGAACTGCTGGCTTTCATTGAGTATTGGTCACCTCAGCAAGGCATAATGGAGTCAACCACTCAGACAAGTAATATTACAGTATGCAGTTTTTACTCATAAGAAAAGCATCTATAAAAAGAAATAAATCATGATATATTTAAACACAATCATGCAGCTGTACCCCCAGCTGTTCCCAGTACCAGGCCAGATGTAACTAGTTTATAGTTATGCTCTGAACCCAAGAGTTGAAGAAAAGTTCAGTTGTTTAGTCCCCGTGGCTACTTCTTCCTTAGGAAGGAGCCAAAGGGGGTTCATGAAATAAAACACAGTTCTCAAATGCTCAAATTCACAGCCTTCAGGAGAGTCATAATCTGTTGAGAGAATGCATAATTTCAGGGCAGCTCAGCTCTTGCTCATGCCATGAGAACATGACTTGGAAGAACCCTAAGTGCAAAAAGAAATTACTCTGGTGACTTCTTCCTGCCCAGATACTATAGTTAAAATTGATCATATCTTAACTGTATCAGTGCTTACCTCAAGGAACAACTCCTGACTAAATGACACTACAGTATCAACAAAGGACCCCTCTCTGTCCAGATAACCCTCTTGACTACTTTGCCTCTGGCCTTCAATACCCTCATAGCACCTGATTCCAACTCACTTGGCTGGTGCAGTTTCGTTATATCCTACCCATTATTCTCCTTGAGGATAACTCTTGGGTTCTTTTCATATTGTCTTTGCTTCACCTGCACATCCACCCCACCTGAGAGGCTTCAAGAATTGGGCTTGATTCAAGGTAAGAAGTTTAAATCTCAGATGGAACATAGATATGAGTCCAGGGCTGTGCTGGAATGGAGTGGTACTGGTTCAGAGATTGTTAACTTTTCAGTGTAAGTATTTACACCTCAGAAATTGGCAAATGCTACAAATCAGTGCTTGGCTTATTGTTTTATTGATTGTCTAGAGTTAAGAAAGCGAAGGAGAAAACGTTAACAACTTAGATTGAATTTGATAGTTTGTCATGCCAATATTTTTTCCAAGAAAAGCATCGTGATTTGCTAAATATTTTTATAATTATAATGATAATTTGTATAGTTATTGGATACAGATTAGATATATAGAGATAGAGACACATGTAGATGTAGATAATGATAGTGATGGTAGTATATATATAAGATATACAGATATATTGGGAGTGACTTCTAAGAACAATGCAATCTTGTCACAAAGGGAAGGCCTCCTGAAATCTACCTAGTTTTTGTTCTGACTTCTCTTCTCTTTCTCCTTCATTCAAGCAAAACCCTAGGGGCCAATCTACACAGACTATGGGAAGCCCCATGGGTAGGAGAGAAAACAGCACCTGGAGGGGAAAATGGTACAGAATCCACCAAGGAGAAGCCTGAGATTTCACAGTAATTACTGAAGTTAAACAGAGTTTGGGTGCTTTATACACTTCTAGAAACTAAAGAAACTCCTAGGAAGCAGGCAAACCTTTCAGTTATCCTATCCAGGTACAGAGGGAATAAAATAAATTATGTATAATGCTCTCCAACCGTGTTTTTTCTTTAGAGTCACCAAGGAAAGAGACCCTGTGACTCAGATTTTACTAAATATTCATTCTCCCCATGGACTGAATCTGTACCACCATCACTAGGTATAAGAAAGAGGTGCTAAACCTCAATAGTATAACATTTTCCATGCACCTGCTCCAATCTGGTCACAATGAATCATCTGAAGAGAATGCAAAGGGTCACTATGGTGGTTTGGAAAGACTGGCAGACCAGAAGATAGAAGATCTAGTTCTAATCCTGACTTTACCACAAACTTTCTGGGCGATTTTTTCCCCATATCATTTTCTTCCTTCTTGCTTTCCTTATCTATAAAATAAGAAGTTATACTGGGTGATCTCTGAATTATACCTAATCCCTAACATTCTATAAGTTTGGGAACATTGTACCCTCTTCTGAGAAATCAACTCACTTTTTGGCACTTATATTCATACAGTTCGTGGTATAACTTGAAAAGAATACTGAATGATGGAACAATCAAACGAAAAATTCTTAGTTGATCTTTGGGTAAGACAACTGTTCATTTCCTTGTATTCAAAAGCAGGAACAAGTGGAAGAGTTGTTCTTTTTGCCTTACATAAGTCATTCATAAACCCTGAAAGCTTGAGAAATGATGTTCTTATGATGGGGGGTGGGGTTGGGGTAAAAAGTACTACATTCTTAATCATCCAACTATATTACCAAAAAGTGTCAGCACTTCTGGCGATTCTTGCAGAATATTAGGTCTGATTCCTCTTCTCCACAGCTGTGCATCTTTTGTCTAGTTTACTGTTCATTTTTACCTCCATTTCAAATTGACAAGAAAGATGATAAAAGGGAAATGTAAAGCAAACAGTCTGAATACTAACAAATATTGTACAGGGCTCAGTGGAGGAAGAGGTCCATATTTTGTGATTCAAAATTGTAAGTACCATTTATATATCTTTCTTTCCCATTTCCCTATGGATAATCAAATTTCTCCCATAATTATATTCTCATCCATGAAAAACAACCACTTCATTGCTCAGCCTTCATGGGATTCTAGGTCAAAGTCCATGAGACTAGACTCTTGGTCTCTGTTCTAGAAGCATCACAAGAAGTATGTTCTCTCTGTGTCACTGACTTCTATTTTCTAATCTATGAACTAATTTTTGCTTAGGAAACTAATTATTGCTTAGAACTGAGATATTTAGAAATTGATTTTCTCTTTGAGATTCCTCATCACACAGACCACCAACATGTGACTAATGGGAGAGATGTCAGTGTTTCCTTTTCAAGTTCTTTTTTTCTTCCTTGATTAACAAAGTTTTAGTTTGTTGATCTTCACAATAAAAAACAAGACAAACTTATATTTGACAAACTCAGTTTGACACCTTTCACCTTTTAGCCTCAGTTTATAGGCTCTGAATTCTGTACTTTATGAATTATCTCACTTTTTTAAGTGACCGATCTTTTTCAGGACAGTGTAAAGTCTCCAGCCAGCCCAATCAACCATTTAAATAGCTAATGTAACTATTTTCAGGAAATAAATTTAGCTGTTATAGTTGTACATTTTCAGTCACTAATGTTCTCAAAAAAATTGTACCTGTTGACAAAAATTTAAGTTTTGATGGCATAGAAATTCATCAATTCAAGAAAATTGGTTTCTAGCTATATTTTTCTCTGTCCCTAGTATACAGCACAAAATGATGAATTCTCAAAGAATATGTACCTGCAGAATAAACTTGGTTTTGCCTTCAATGCTTAAAAGAAGACTTTAAAGGAATTAAACTTTCATATTGAAAATAACCTTATTGTGTGGTTCCTGTAGGAAAAATCTAAACCTGAAGAAAGATCCTCTCTGTATATTTTATAACCAACATGAACATTAATACTGGTAAGTAGCAAAACAATGACATTTGAAACCATATTTCCAAATGCCCTATTTTTATTTTTGGTTTTGGCTTTTCTAGAACATGAGCAAATATGCAGTTATTTTTCAAAATATGGGGTACAATTCAGCAGGTGAAATAGAGTGGAATTTAAAAGGAAGCTTTCAAGGAAGCATGAAAACTGTGCTGCTTATGGGTGGTTGGCCAGCTGAGGTGACTGGAGAGACTGTGACAGAGTAAAATTTGAGTACTTGATTTGTCAAAAGCCCTGTGCTCATGGTTTAGCCATGACACTTATTAGCCATGAGCCTCAGTTTATTCATCATAAAATAGGGTTTATAATAGCAGCCCACTCTTTTTCACAAGGTTGCAAAGTGTTATCTTAATGAAACCAAGGTCATGCAATAGTCATGGTCATACCACATCATGGCATGGTCATACACATAAGCAAATTAATGTAATTCTATCTGTGGTTATGAATTGATCCCTTATCCCCACCAACTGTTCTCCAAAAACATTCATTTGGTCACATAGCAGACTGAATAAGTGAGGAGATGGATCACCATAAACTCCTCAACACTACTGGCAAAACAACTCAAAATGTACCTTGTAACATGGTTGAGTTGCCATATCTCCATACAAAGGACAACAGATATGAAATGAGACTAGGAAAAAAATTGTGAAGACAGCAAAGTTCACACTTTCCCTAATTCCTTCCTAGTTCTCCCTTCTCCTAACAGTTATTCTCAAATATTTATCAACAAATGAGAGAATGAACTAATCTCATCTAAAGTGTTTCCTGACAAGGTATTCACTGAAAATGGCTCAAAGTGAATCCAACCCCTCTACCTTCTAGAATATTTGTGTTTTTCAAAGACTCAAGCTTGGGAAAGAGTGTAAGACCCCGGAAATAAAGCTATAATGGTAAAAATTATATATAATATGGTTATTTGGGGGCTGGAAGATACATCCTGCACCCTTTAAATCACAACACCTGTCCTACATCTTACTAAAACAGGTCCTCTATCCTTTCTAAGATGGCAATTCAAATTCATGGAAAGAAAATTGTTTTCTAGCTGTACTTGTCTCTGTTCATAGGATACGCCACAAAATGATGAATTCTGGAGAACATGCTGAACATTGAAAATCTAGTGTTACTTCCCGTCCTAGTTAAAATATTTGTGGGAGATATATCAAAAGAAAAATCGGGGGGTGGCTAGGTGGCTCAGTGAGTAGAGCGTCAGCCCTGGAGTCAGAAGAGCCTGAGTTTAGATCCGGCCTCAGACACTTAACACACACAAACAAAAAAAAAACCTAGCCGTGTGACCTTGGGCAAGTTACTTAACCCCCAACTGCCCTCCAAAAAGAAAAAAAAATCAGATTGTGAATAATTATATGGATGGGCATTATATAAAGAAGCAAGTTATTGCTGTACAAGAATGAAACAATAACTATCGAACAAATCTTTGTGGTTTAATCGATGTCAGAAAAAGAATAATCTGAGGGAAATGAATTGTATATCTATGGCTTTGCCTTTGATATGCAACGATAATAAAATGTGACAGTGATTTCCATCCATGTACCAAAATTCCAAGAAAAAAAATTAAATTGTAAAAAAAAAAAAAAAGGAGGGGTGGCTAGGTGGTCTAGTGAGTACAGTGCCGGCACTGGACTCAGAAGGACCTGAGTTCAGATCTGACCTCAGACACTTAATACACATAAACAAAAAAAAAACTAGCTGTGTGACCTTGGGCGAGTTACTTAACCCCAATTGCCCTCCAAAAAGCAAAAAAAAAAAAGAAAAAATTAAATTGTAGATATCATTTGTTAAATTTAGATTCAAAGGCCCCTTTAGCTTCAAAGCATAAGGAAATTACATTGGTTTATTCTAATGCTCTAGGAAATTCAAGGAACCTGCCATTATAAATCAAGTCACATTGAATTTTAGGGCCCCAGAGCTCATTTAGAACAAGACAAAGTTTGCCACCAAACTAGTCTCAGAATGATTTGTGTGTTTCCTTTACCTAGAGCAATGAAGTTGTAACTCATCCAGTGTTGACCTTAGAAGTCATCTATTACAATCCCTTCCTTTTTACAGATCAGGAAATCACACAGCTAGGAACTGGTAGAGATGTGATTGAAACTTGGATTCCATGATTTCAAGTTCAGTCCTTCAATTTCATCCCTCTTGCTACCATCCCACATTGCCTCCCTTGAACTCTTTGAGGAAGCTCCTTATTCCAAGAAAATTTTCAGAATATCTGCAAAAGTACTGTGTCATGATTATCTTTGTCTTCTCCACAGTTCTGAGACTCATGAACAAGTCAAGAACAACCACTGTGACTGAGTTTGTCCTCCTAGGCTTCCCTGGGTCTTGGGAGACACAGCTTATCCTTTTTTCGTTGTTTTTGGTTATCTACATCCTGACTCTTCTTGGTAATGGAGCCATCATCTGTGCAGTAATATGGGACCAGCGAATCCATACTCCCATGTACATTCTCCTAGGCAACTTTTCCTTTCTTGAGATTTGGTATGTTTCTTCCACTGTTCCCAATATGTTGGCCAACTTTCTCTCCAAGACCAAAGCAATCTCCTTCTCTGGATGCTTCTTACAGTTTTATTTCTTCTTCTCCCTTGGTACAACAGAATGTCTTTTCCTAGCAGTGATGGCTTATGATAGGTATCTGGCTATCTGCTGCCCACTGCACTACCCAACCATCATGACTGGGAGGCGTTGTGCCACCTTAGTGTCTCTATGTTGGTTGGTTGGCTTCTTTGGCTACCCAGTTCTCATTTTCTTAATCTCCCAACTGCCCTACTGTGGTTCCAACATCATAGATCACTTTTTGTGTGACATGGATCCACTGATGGCACTCTCCTGTGTCCCAGCCCCTATCACAGAACTGATCTTCTACACCCAGAGCTCCCTTGTCCTCTTTCTCTCCATTATGTACATTTTCACATCTTATACCTTGGTGCTTAGAGCTGTATTTCAGGTGCCTTCAGCAGCTGGCCGACGTAAGGCATTCTCTACATGTGGATCTCATCTGATGGTAGTGTCTCTCTTCTATGGGACAGTCATGGTGATGTATGTGAGCCCAACATATGGAATCCCAATTTTAATGCAAAAAATTCTCACTTTAGTGTACTCAGTAATGACTCCATTCTTAAACCCTGTAATCTATAGTCTTCGCAACAAGGACATGAAATGTGCCCTAAAAACAGTCTTGTGCAATATGAGAAGTAGCCAAAGTTCATGAGTAGCCTTTATTTGATTAAGAGGCAGAATGCCTTAATCTTCTAATGAAGTCAATTAGGAGAATGATCATTTTTTTCTAATCGCACTCCAATTTCCACTTTAAGGAGGTAAAGATAAGGAGTTTGCTCTAAGACATATTCCCATTTTTAAATTCTTTCCTACCTTGATGTAATTGAACCTCAACTTATTGAATTTCAACATCCAATGTAATAATTATTCTTCAAATATGAATGACATCAGTAGAGAGACAGGATAGAGCAAAAGTATTGCTTAATAAATGCTTGTTGATTGATTTCTATGAATCTTTGCTGCAGTTGTATATGTCATGAATTTCCCCAAAAGTTGTTTATGGGAATATGTAATTTTCAAAATAAAAAAAATCCACCAACAAAAAATAATACATTTTCCTGGAATCACTGATACTGCACTCCTCAGATGAATCAATCTTTCAGCAGATGTTATAGAATAATATCTGGAAGGAATTATCACAATTATATCACCCAAGCCACTCATTTTAAAGATGAAGAAACTAAGGCACAAAAGGATGAGGTGATATACATAAATTCACAGAATTAGTTAGTGATGGAGACAAGGTTTTTATTATTTATCATTTATTAAACCCTGAATCCACCACTGTACTAAGTCCTATGAGAAATATAAGAAGGTAATCTGTGATTAGGAATTTTTCCACCAGGGGCAAAAACAGTTGGTAGGAGGGCACTATAGTGACACAGTATGAAAGAAGAAGCAACAACACAAAGGCTGAACACACATGAAGGACAGTCTGGCCACAGGTGTAGTAATACCAGGTGATGCAGTGACCCATGCACCCCATCCACTGCTACTCTCTTGCCCACTCTCTTGCCTTCTCTAAGATTGCCTTCTCTGCCCCCTCAAAAGATTGCCTTTTTCCCCTTCAACTCTCCACCAAACTATGACCAGGCAGATCACACAGAAAAAAGCTCAGGGATAGTAATCTCTAGACCACAGCTGGGAAGAAGCATGCTCCCCTCATGTTGGCACCTCAACTTCTGGCTGCCCTACTCTGGTTACAGCTTTGTAAATAACATATGGTCCCTTCCACTAGTCACATAAAGAAATTAAAGAATAATATGATAGTATATACTTAAGATCTAACTAGTGTACAGTAAATTATAAGATTGAAAAGATTATAATTATTATAAGATTATAAAATTATTCCTATAAGAATTCATAAAAGTCTTCCCAATTTCCTCTAAAGTTGTTCATTTCATCATTTTTATGGGCCAATAATATTCCATTTTTATTCATATACCACAATTTATTTAACCATTCCCTAACAAGATACTCCTGCAGTTTCAAATTTTTTACTACCATGCAAAGAGCTACTATAAATATTTAAATTTAGATTAGGATAATTGAAGAAGTCAAAAGAAAGGTGGGATGAACTGAACCTTGGAATGAAAAGGATCTGTGTAGGCTAAGTGCTTGGGAAAGGAATAATGGTAGTAACAACACAAGACTTGATTGTGTGACACTGAGGACATCAACCTTTCTGTAACAAAAGGTTCATGTCAGGGAGTAATGGGAAATAAATTGGTACTAAGTAAGGTGTGATAGGATTATGGAGGAACTTGAAAGCCAGACTGAGGCATTTTGATGTAAGGGATAGATGATAGAAAGCCACTTTAGGTTCTTGAACAGAGAAGTAATATCATGAAAGTTGTGTTTCAGGAACAATAGTCTGTCTTTAATATGCAGTATGGATTATAGGATAAGAGCTTTAAAGTCAAAAGAGACTTTAAAGGTCATTTAATCCAACTCTCTTATTTATATGTGGGGAGCTGAGACTTAAATACACTAAGTGATCTGCCTAAAGTCAAACAGGTAGTAAGAAGCAAAAACAGAGTAGATTTAAAAGTTAAAAGATTAGCATTAGGGAATTAGCTAGGAGCTGCTGCAATACTCCCAGGCAAGAACTTATGAGACTCTAGAAGAATAATATATGAAATATAATGATAATATGTGAAACAGGGATGAAAAGTAAGTTGGATCCAGATGGTGAAAGCCTTAAATTCTAGGCTAAGGAAACCTTGGGGGTAAAGGAATCATTTGAGCATTATTGCCAGAACAAAACTACCTAAAGACTGTCAACCTCCTCCAGCCTGTACCCGTTGCCTTATTTTGCCTGATCATTGCTTCCACCAGATGGACCACTGGTCTTTGTATGCGGTGTTAAATATTTCCCTGGTGAAGAGTGAAGGTGGGAAATGCCTGGCTGAGCTAGCCAAACTAGGAAACAAGGCCATTTGAGGGGGATGATCTTCAAACTATTTGTCTGCTTTTGAAAGGTGTGAAGGATAAATTAGAAAAGGAAGACACTAGATGGAAGGAAACCATTAAAGAAGTAATTACAATAGTCTAGTATAAGGATAATGAGGGCATAGCATGAACTAGAGTGACATCAGTGAGAATGCTGTAGCATGGGAACATGACAGATGCAAGAAATATTAGGGAAATAGAATAAACAGGATTTAGCAACCAATCAGAAAGTATATGGGAAAGGGAAGAATGAAAAACATACTGAGGTTTGAAGCCTAGTTAATAATGTTTCCCATTAACAGAAATAAGGAAACCATATGAATGAGAAGTGATTGGGAAGAAAAATATTTGTTCCATTATGAATATAAGGTATTATCAAATTTTCAGGTAGAGAAGTTGTAATGCCAAGCAGAGGCAACTTCCAAGGTTCGGAATACCAGCATAGTAACTCTCTATTTTATTTGGTGACAAATTAAGGCAAAACATTCACAGAACAGAGAAAATCAAAATACAGCATTCACCAAGTGTGATTCAATAATTTCCAAGTACTACTCCACCCCTGGGCAGTAAATTCATTTAGTCCATCACCAAGTCTCTCTTTTTAAATGGACATTAGTTTCCAATCATAAACAAAGTACATTCATTTGGTCAGTTACAAACCACAAAAAAGTCAAAAGTTTCCCCACTCCTGGATCACAACTGAATTACAAATTATCATCAGTCAAAGCCAAGCACCTTCTCAAAAGCGGAGAGCACAAAGGCCATCTACCCCAGAGCTACATACAACAAGGTTAAGATATCATCACAGCATTTAATACCCAAGGAGAGGTCTTTTCTTCATCTTGACCCCAGGCAAGTTCTCAGCAATCTCTGTTTGTGGAGGGAGGAAGCTTAACAAAGCCACAATATACATTGCCACAGTGCCCTCATCAATTCACTCTCTGCCTGCAGAACAGTCTCAGGACCCCAGAAAACATTAGCAAGACCCTATTCCAGGATTTCTGTAAGCATACGACAAGAAAATCCTTTTTCAGGACTTCTGAACCAACAGCAAGGTTCCAGGACCTCTGCAACAACAGCACTGTCCTTTACCAGCAGACAAATCTGGCAAAACAGACAGACAAAATACCAGCATCACAGCCATGTCTCCTCAGTCCTTGGCAGCTCCAGGTGGCAGCTCTCAAAAGTCCTGGGCAGCTCCAACTGACCCTCATCAATCCTCTCTCTCTCTGCCTCCACAATGCTGCTCCCAAAAGTTCTTCTGGCCTCTCTCTGCTTGAGCTTCTCTGTAAATCCATGGCACCAGCTCCTCCCAGTTCAGCCCTCTCTCTTCACATCAACAAGTCCATCCCACAAGTGGGATTCACAAGCTCTGGGTTTCAACGCTCAACCCAAAAAACCAAGCCAATACAGGGGGAATCTTTAAATTCCACTACTATTACAGAAGTACAATAGAAATGTCTAATTTCATCAGAAATACAGGAATGGATTTTAGTGGGGGGATATGAGGCTTTAATGTATAGGTTTGGAAATCATCTCCATAGAAAGGATAATTTAAGCCATGGAAATGGATAAAATCACTGAGAGAATGAAAAGAGACAGATGATTGGCAAAAATCAATATGCTTTGGAAAAAATAAAAGGAAAAAGAAATAAGAGGAGCTAAATTATGAAATGAAGAAGGAGTAGTCAGAAAAATAACAATAGAACCAGGAGAAAGCAATGTCACCAAAGCCAAAGAAAAAAAGTATATTGAGAAAGATGTAGTGTAATGTCAAAATGTTACAGAGAGATGAACAAAAATAAATATTGAGGAAAGGACAGTGAGTTACTACCGTTTCTGCATTCACACTTATTAAAATACTGAGTTATATAATAATTAATCTGTTTGAATATCTAATAGAGTATGTGGTCTCTCATAAATTTTCTCAGGCATTTCCATGTCATGTGAGAAGCTAGCATTCCTCCCTAGAAGAGAATTATAGTCCCTAAGGACCCAGTTTCATTCTATGTTTCTCAGAGTTATGGAAAGAAGTGCAAAATCTGGTGAATATGCAGACCAAGTATACAAAAAGAATATCAGAGAAAGAATAGAGGGGTATTGATTGAGCATGGGTGGTCCTATGACCCTGTAGAATAAGCAGGGCTAAAAGTGGAGAAGCAGGCCTAATACTAAAGGAATGACTAAGAGTCCAAATGATGAAAGGATCATACCATCCTAGGTGGTAGGCCAGAGGGACCTAGAGAATTTAGTCTAAACCCCTCACTTTACAAATTGATCATTGTAACAGAAAGGTAAAGGGAACAGACTGTTCAATTGTGAGGAGGTAGAAAAAAATTCATTCTGCCATTTCCTCTAATTCAGTTTTAGTTATCCCAAACTGATCTTTTTCACAAGGAAGAAAAAAATAGGTACCATGAAGTACCAGGTTCATACTGGCACTTATACAGTCCACCAAATAGAGAATTCAGGTGAAGTCCAAGCTCCCTATGGCTCCCAGTTCACTGGAAACCTCTTTCTCCAAACCCATTCTTTTTTTCCCCTTTTAAAAATTTTATTTTTTTATTGTTTTTAACTATTTTATTATTGTGTCCTTACAATTACTCTACCTATTAAGTAAAATCCCTCAGTGTATATCTATGTCATCCAGAAAAACAAATTCCCACATTAGCCATGCCCAAAAATTTATGTCTCTATATCTCTTTCCAAATTTTAAGTTTATCACCTCTTTGTCAGGAAATGAATGGAATGTTTCCTTGTCATTCTTTTGGACTTGTGATTTTTTATTTTGTTAGAGTTCTAAAGTTTTTGAAAGCTGTTTTTTCCTATAATTATAAATTATATATTACATATTATACATATTATATATAATATATAATCATATATATTATATATCATTTTAAAAGTTGTTCCAATTCTGCTCACTTCACTGTTCATCAGTTCATAGAACTCTTCCCAGTTGTGTCTGAAATTGTCCATTTTATCATTTCTTATGGCCCAATAATGTTCCATTACTTTCATATACAACAATCTGCTTAACCATTTCCTAATAGGAGGATAACCCTATAGTTTTTAATTTTTGACTATCATGAAAAGATCTGTCATAAATATTTATGTACATCCTTTTCCTCTTTCTTTGATTTCTTTAGAGGTATAAGTCTAGTATTGCTACAGCTGAGTCAAAGGGTATGCACAGTTTGGTAAGTTTTTGAACATAGCTCTAAACTGCTTTCCAGAATAGCTGGACCAATTCACAGCTCCACCAACAATGCATTTGTGTATTGTTTTTTTCACAGCCCCTCCAGCATTTGTCATTTAGCTCTTCTGTCACCTTTGCCAGTCTGATAGGTATGAGGTAGAACCCCAAAGTTACTTTATTTCATTTGCATTTCTCCAGTTATTAGTGATTTAGAGAATTTTATATGATTATTGGATTTCTTCCTTTGAAAATTGTCCATTCATACCTTTGACCATTTACATATTTGGCAAGCTTGTCCTTTTTAATAGTGTTGCTACATTCCTATCCTTGATCTAGGGCTAGGCAATGTAGTCAGTGTTATCTAACAAAATTCGTTATTGAACCCACATCCACTGGCTAAATGCCATCCCATCCATGGAACTGCTGGCTTTCACTGAGTCTTGGTCACTTCAGCAAGGCATAATGGAGTCAGCCACTCAGACAAGTAATATTACAGTATGCAGTTTTTACTCATAAGAAAAGCATCTATAAAAAGAAATAAATCATGTTATATTTAAACACAATCATGCAGCTGTACCCCCAGCTGTTCCCAGTACCAGGCCAGATGTAACTAGTTTATAGTTATGCTCTGAACCCAAGAGTTGAAGAAAAGTTCAGTTGTTTAGTCCCCGTGGCTACTTCTTCCTTAGGAAGGAGCCAAAGGGGGTTCATGAAATAAAACACAGTTCTCAAATGCTCAAATTCACAGCCTTCAGGAGAGTCATAATCTGTTGAGAGAATGCATAATTTCAGGGCAGCTCAGCTCTTGCTCATGCCATGAGAACATGACTTGGAAGAACCCTAAGTGCAAAAAGAAATTACTCTGGTGACTTCTTCCTGCCCAGATACTATAGTTAAAATTGATCATATCTTAACTGTATCAGTGCTTACCTCAAGGAACAACTCCTGACTAAATGACACTACAGTATCAACAAAGGACCCCTCTCTGTCCAGATAACCCTCTTGACTACTTTGCCTCTGGCCTTCAATACCCTCATAGCACCTGATTCCAACTCACTTGGCTGGTGCAGTTTCGTTATATCCTACCCATTATTCTCCTTGAGGATATTTCTTGGGCTCTTTTCATATTGTCTTTGCTTCACCTGCACATCCACCCCACCTCAGAGGTTTCAAGAATCAGGCTTGATTAACGTAAGAAATCAAAATCTCAGATGGAACATAGATATGAGTCCAGGGCTATGCTGGAATGAGCTTGTACGGGTTCAAGAAATTGTTAAATTTTCAGTGTAAGCATTTACACCTCAGAAATTGGCAAATGAAGGGGCAGGTAGATGGCGCGGTGAGTAGAGCCCTGGAGTCAGAAGGACCTGAGTTCGAATTCAGCCTCAGACACAATGCACACACAAACAAAAACCTAGCCATGTGACCTTGGGCAAGTTACTTAACCCTAATTGCCCTCCAAAAAGACAAAAAAGAAAAAAAAATTGGCAAATGCTACAAATCAGTGCTTGGCTTATTGTTTTATTGATTGTCTAGATTTAAGAAAGTGAAGGAGAAAATGTTAACAACTCAGATTCAGTTTTAAATTTTGTCCTGTGAATATCTTTTCCCCAAGAAGAGCCTCTTAACATTTACCTTCACATTTCTGTATGTGAACCCCTATTGAACAATAAAGTTCCAACAACATTACCATCATCAGAAACCCTGGTGCAACATTAATGAGTTTTTGCCAAAATTTGTGAGCAGAAGGGGGTAACTCTGACAATACTACTGAGGAGTAACTTCTGTGCTCAGATATAAAATTTGCTAATTTATATTTATGACAAAGGCTACAGTCACTAATAGGCACTGTGTGACCATCCTCTTGAGATGGGAATTCCATTGGTAAAATGGGGACAATCCAAGGCTATCAAGGCCAGTCTCCCTATCTACATTTACCCACTCATCAATTCTCTCATCTGCCTTCAGCATTCTAGGACCCATGTGGTCTCAACATTCAAGTGATACTTATCCTTTTCCGTTATGCTCTGCTCCCCTCTAGTGGTCATAGTACTCCCATTGTACAATAGGACCTCAGTTTACGAATTTAATTTGTTCCGAGATTCTGTTCCTCATGCAGTTGATTTGTTCATATTGCTGCTGCCACTCACCACCACCTCCGGCAGGAGTGGTCAGAATGTCGGGAGGAGGCCAAGGGCCTGGGATACCCCACCACTCCCTCCCTGGGGCGGCCCAGCCGGGTCCCACCATCCCAGCCGCTACCGTCCACACTTCCCACCCTCGAGGCCGTAGGCATAGGCGGGGGAGTCACCTATGATCTCAAGCCACTGAGTCCGAGTCGCAAGTATGTGAAGCTGAAATTGTGGGGCTCGCTCCTCTACACCCGGCTGTAGACTCTGACCAAGCAGGACCCCATACTCAAAGGTATGTTCAGTAGCCACATAGAGGTGCTCACAGACTCCAAAGTACTGGGTACTGACAGGAGTGGTCAACATTTCGTGACAATCCTGAATTACCTTCAGGATGGGTCAAGTACCTCTTCCAGAGAGCCCTTGGGAGCTGGATGAGCTGTTGGGTGAGGTACATACCAATTGGTGCAGGGGTTAGCTGAGGATTGCCAAATTGGCTCTGAAGCAAAAGAGTGACGCCTTTCCCCATTCTGCCTTATTCCCATGGTGACATCTCCACTGGAAGAGCAGCAGCTTCTAGCTAGCATCCTTAAGCCAGTGGTGAAGCAAACATGATGTTCGCACTGTGAATTTTTGTTCCTCCCTCAAGCCAAATTTTGTGAAAAATTTTTCCTTGCCCAGCAAAGCATACATAAAGCAGGTTACTCATAAACCAAGGTTCTACTATATTTCATTCTTGGATCTATGTTACATCATAAAAATTTCAGCTAACCCAAGTGCTATTGGAAATGGAATGTTGTCTTGAATTTAATTTTCTTATCAATGAAATGTCAACCACCAAGAAAAGTATAGTGAATGTGACAAGATTTCATTCATTCACTCAACATTCATAACATTCATTTGAGTATTTATTTCCTATGTGCAAAATCCTGGTCGTAGTGCCATGGAGGATATAAAAGAAAGAATGGAGGCTAACCCAAATGATTATTTTTTTTCTTTTTGGTTCTTTCTTCAAACACAGAATTTTTACTCTGGGGAAAATCTCCTAAATAAAGCTTAGGAATCGTTGATTTCTAGGTTTCCTGAAATTAGGATGTCCCAATGACCCACACAGACACTCAGTATATAATATAGATTTAAGAAAGCCTTTATTTCTCCCACCACAAAAAGTTCATAAGACACAAAGGTGGGATTTTAGATGACACTTGATGAGATGAGGAGGGAGAGAGATCCAGTCATGAGGGACAGCAAGTGAAAATGTCCAGAGTTGGGGAATGGAATTGCTAGTATGAGAAATGGCAAGGAGGCCAGTGTCACATGGATTGAAGCATCATGGCAGGGCATATGGAGTAAGATGTCTTAGAAAGGTTGAAAGGGACCAGGTCATTAAGGGCATTAAAAGCCAAACATAGAATTTTCTATCTGTTTGGGGGTCTTCAACAATAATGGCTCCAGTTCTTCAGATGTAGTCATCCTCTGTGGAGATTTTCTCCCTCCTCCAAGAAGCACATTCCCCATATTCAAACTCTTACTTTCTTAGGAACTATCAAATTTAAATGGAAAACCCATGTAAATCCATTGTAAATGGATCCATGTAAACTCCTTCCTCCAACCTGTACTCAGAAAAGAAACAGAAAGACAGAAAATAGCCAGGACCCAGAGGTCCAGGAATTTCCTCCTCAGGTTCATTATGTGCTTCTCTCATAAATCACTTGGAAATGAAATCTCCTCTCCCACCCAATTATTACACTGAGGTCTAGAAATCTGAAGGATAGGAAGCACTAAGGAAAAGAAAAAAGCAATCTGTTTTATAACCCACTTTTCCAGACCACTTGGAAAAGGCACATCTTCTAAGAGGAGTATGTCTTCCCTGGCTCTTAGTTGCCAATCATCCCATAAAAAGCAACTATAATCACTGCAACAAATCAGAGTTCTCTCTGTCCTCTCTAGCAAGGAGCCAGAAAGTATGTCTATCTCTCTGGGTGGTACCCTTAAAGCAAAGGTCCATCCCTATAATCCCATCCAGTTAATTGGGTGGGGGGGTGTTCATCAAATGCCCCAATTATCAATGCTTCTTCTATGTAAAATATGCTACCCACATTCCAGAAATTTATCATCTAGAAGTACAAATAAAACATAAGCACATGCACTAGTTAAATAACACTACATGGTCAACTTGAATAATATAGACAATAAGTTCTATAGAAATTCAAGAAAATAGGATATTTATAAAGACCAGAATCATTAGTAAAAACCTCAAGGAGGAGGTGAGACTTGAGCTAAACCCTGAACAATGGATAGGATTTGAACAGGTACAGGGGAGAAAAGGTAGAGGGAACAGCACTATAAGATAAAGTTAAGAATTGGTTCAAACCAATAGAGAGGAAGTTTAACACCTTAATTCAAATTTAACACCTTGATTCCAATTTTACACCTGGTTCAAAAAATTGACTTTATAAGTATAAGATGAGGAAATGATGGATAGATAATAGTTTTTTCTGAAAAAGACCTAGGAGTTTAGAATACTACAAGATGAATATGATGAGGCAATAGTTTGTTAAGGCAGTTTAGAAAGCTAATTAGAGGTTTGGGGACTAAAGTAAGAGAGATAAAGTACCCAGGAGTAAGGAGATGATCATCCTGCATACTCTGCTTTGGTCAGACCATGCCTGGAATATTGTGCTCAGTTTGGGGTTTCAAATTTCAGGAAGTTCATTGACAAGATGGAGAACCTCCAAAATGGTAAAGTACTTTGAGTTCATGCCATGGGAGGATCAGTTAAAAGAGTTGGAAGTGTATAGCTAAAAGAAGAAGAGCTTTAGGAGTGACATGACACTGATCTTCAAGCATTTGAAGGGAAAATATAAGAAGAGGAGATTAGTCTTCTTTCACTTGACTCTGGAAGGCAAAACTAGGAACATGAGTGGAAGTAGCAAAGTGGTCAATTTAGGCTTGGTGAAACATTAGAGCTGCCCAAAAACAGAATGGGTCCTTTTGGTCCTGCGGCCCTGAGAAACAGACTTGGAGCTTTTGGGGGTTTGTCCTTTGCAGTTCTAGGCATAAGGAATGGAGTCCCCCAAATGGATTTAAACCATGGTGACCTTGAAGGCAGGATTCTAGGCCAGATTTTGCTGCTGGAGTAGCAGAGATGCCCTGAAAAGCCAGGGTCCAGGACTGAAATCCAAGGCTGGCTTTGGACTTGGAATTTGGTGGAACTAAGCAATATAGGAACCGATCTAAACTCTGAAACTGGTACCCCTCTCCTTCGCAAAGAATAAGATAGTATAAGGGAGGATTACACCCCTCAAGTATTGAAGGGGGCATGCCTGTATTCTTGCTCTTGCTATAACTCTGAAGTAAATATTCTTTGTCAAAACTAAACTGTTAAGTGGTTAAACTGAAATTGAAGGAACACAACTGATAGGGGCTTGAGTTAATGGCAGAGACTAGACACCCATTCAAGAATACTATACAACCCTGGGGAAGAGGTGAAATATAACATACCTGGCTTTTGATTAGTGAGGGCAACAGTAGTCACTGTTACATTAGGCTGAAATTAGATTTTACCTTATAGGCAATGAGTGAAACTGAAAGTATCAGGACATAGTTGTGACATCATGAAATAAGTATCAGGAGAATTTTCCTATTAGCTGTGGGCTGTATGAATTGGAGGCAGGGAAGAAATGAAGGTAAGGAGCTACAGTAATCTAAATTTGAAGATGGGGCAGTAAAAAAGGAATTAAAGTGACTAAGAGCAGAAATTTTATTGTTTTTCAATCATTTCCAACTCTTCACCATCCCAGTTGGGGTTTTCTTGACAAAGATACTGGAGTGGCTTGCCATTTCCTTTTCTAGCTCATTCAGGAAACTTAAGCAAACAGGGTTAAGTGACTTGCCCAGGGTCATACAACTAGTAAGTGTCTGGGGTCAGATTTGAATTCAGGTTTTCCTGACTCCAAGCCCAATGCTCTATCCACTGCATCACCTTGCTGCCCTGAGAGCAGAGATACTTTTTCAAAAGAGAGGGGGGAGATGGAAATGAGTTGATGATATTAGATAGAAAAGATTAGAAGGAACAACCAAAGATGTGTCTCGGTTTAAAAATCCCAGACTGGGAGAATAGTACAGAGAAGAGGTGATTAAATAAGGTTTCTAAGTCTTTCAAAGTTGTTTTTCTTTACAGTATTATAATCATTGGGTAAATTCTGCTCATTTCACTCTGCATCAGTTCATATAAAGACTAATACTCTTAAAATATCACATTCTTCTAAATAAAAATTTTCAGTGATGCTTCATTATCTATAGTGTAAACTTCAAACTCAGACAAGCTCTCTAAACTCTGGGTTCAACCAACATTTCTACCTTTTTCTCATTATGACACACATTCTTACCTCTAGATGGACTTATCTACTTAGCTCCCAAACTAGCCATGCTCATTCTATTTCTCTCACTTGAAATCCCTATCTCTTCTCTACTTATTCAAATCCTCCTCATTTTTCTTTTTTTTTTTTTTTGCTGCAGTTTCATGTGCATTTTTATTATATTATGGGTTTTTTTGTTTGTTTCCTTTGTTTATTTTTAGTTTTCAACATTCATTTTCACAAGATTTTGAGTTAGAACAAATTTTCTCCCCATCTTTCCCCTACCTGCCACCCCAAAACAGTGATCCCACTGTATACCCCCTCCTCCAATCTGCTCTCTTATATCCTCCCCCATGCCCCTACTGACTTTCTAGTAGGGCAAGATGGAATTGTATGCCTCAGTGCCTGTATATCTTATTTCCAAGTTGCATGTAAAATATATATGACTTTAAAACTTTGATTTCCAGATTCTTTCCCTTCTTCCCTTGTTATCCACCCCTACTTGGAGGAAAAGCAATTCAATATAGGTTATTCATGTGTAGTTATGCAAAACATTCCCATAGTAGATGTATTGTGAAAGAATGGCTATATTTCCCTCCATCTATCCTGTCCCCACTTATTTTATTTTCTACTTTGACCCTGTCCCTTTTCAAAAATGTGTACTTCTAACTACCCTCCCCCACAATCTGCCCTCCCTTCTGTCATCTCCCCTCTTATCCCCTTCCCCTACTTTCCTGTAGGGTAAGATACCCAATTTAGTGTGTATGTTATTCCCTCCTTAAGCCAAATTCAATGATAATAAGTTTGACCCATTCCCTTTTGCCTTCTTGTTCCTCCCCTCCATTTTAACAGTTTTCTCTTGCCTCTTTTATATGAGGTAATTTACCGTATTCTATTTCTTCCTATCTCCTTTCATTATATTCCTCTCTCACCTCTTAATTTTATTTTTTAGATATCATCCCTTCCTAGTCAACTGATCCTGTGCCCTCTGTCTATGTATACATGTACACATAAATGTACACACCCACATATGTATTTATATGGACATATACCCTCCTATATAAACATATATGTATGTATACATATATACATATATATTCCCATCAACTATCCTCATAGTTAGAAAAGTCTTATGAGTTACAATTATCATTTTACTATGTAGGGATGTAAATAGTTCAATTTTAATAAGTTCCTTATGATTTCTTTTACCTGTTTACCTTCTCATGTTTTTCTTGCTTCTAGTATTTGAAAGTCATATTTTCTATTCAACTCTGGTTTTTTTCATCAAGAATGCTTGAAAATCCTCTATTTCATTGAATGACCATATTTTTCCCTGAAACATTATACTCAGTTTTGCTGGGTAGGTGATTCTTGGTTTTAATCCCAGCTCCTTTAACATCTGAAATATCATATTCCAAGTCTTTCAATCCCTCAGTGTAGAAGCTGCCAGATCCTGTGTTATCCTGGTTGTGTTTCCACAATACTCAAATTGTTTCTTCTTAGATGCTTGTAATATTTTCTCCTTGACCTGGGAACTCTGGAATTTGGTTATAATATTGCTAAGAGTTTTCTTTTTGGGATCTTTTTCAAGAGGTGATCAGTGAATTCTTTCAATTTTTATTTTGCCCTCTAGCTCTAAAATATCAGGGCAATTTTCCTTAAGAATTTCTTGAAGGGTGATTTCTAGGTTCTTTCTTTGATCATGGCTTTCAGGTAATTTTTAAATTGTCTCCCCTGGATCTATTTTCCGGGTCAGTGGTTTTTCCCATGAGATATTTCACATTGCCTTCTATTCTTTCATTTGTTTGTATCTGCTTAACAGCATCTTGATTTCTCATAGTCATTAGCTTCCATTTGCTCCAGTCTAACTCTAAAGGAATGAATCTCCTCAGTGAGCTTTTGAGATTCTTTTTCCATCTGGCAAATTCAGCTTTTTAAGGCATTCTTCTCCTCATTGGCTTTTTGGGCCTCTTTCACCATTTGAGTTAGTCTATTTTTTAAGGTGTTCTTTTCTTCAGTCAGGTTGTTGACTAGCTTTTCATGATTTTCTTGCATCATTCTCATTTCTCTTCCCAATTTTTCACCCACTTCTCTTACTTGGTTTTCAAAATCCTTCTTGAGCTCCTCCATGGCCTGTAACCAATTCATATTTTTCTTGGAAGCTTTTGATGCAGGGGTTCTGACTTCACTGTCTTCTTCCTGTTCCATGCTTTAATCCTTTGTGTTCCCAAAAAAGGATTCTATGGTCTGTTTGTGCTTCCTCTCCTTAATCATACTGCCAGTGAATTACTTGAATTTTGAGCTCTTTGCCATGGTAGAACTCTGCTTCCAGAGAGGAGAGCTCTGTCCCAAATCACTGCGGTTTTCACAAATGTTGTTGGAGGTCTGAGGAGGGCACTTTCTCTATAGACACCATACTGGCAAACTGGCGTTTCTCACCCCAGGACCACTGCCCAAGAAAGAGACCAGATCCAAGCAGGTCAAAGCAAGAGCAATTACCCTTGGAATGGTTGCTTTGATCTGCTTGGATCTGATCTCTTTCTTGGCCAGTGGTCCTGGGGTGAGAAACACTGGTTTGCCAGTGTGGTGTCTATAGAGCAATAGCTGTCTACTTAAAGTTCAAATCCTGGGAGTAACACAGACAATACAAGTCCAATAGGAAGAGTTGGTGGTGATGGTCTTTTGTTTTCAAAGAGGAGCAATGACTTCACAAGTTGTCTAATGCCGTGATTTGCACGTGAATTATATATAAGTGAGACAGAGTTGCACAAAAGTTATCAGCTTCACTCTTTCTTCCTGAGTCATAAAAGTCCAGTGGCAAGACAAAAGTCAAGAGGAGTGGCAATGGCCCAGCATGCAGTGGACAATCTCTGAAGAAGTTCTAAACGCTCCACAGCTTACAGCCGCCTTCATGGCCATTGGAAGAAATTGTTCTCATCTACCCATTCCAGCAAGGGAAGTCTTCACATGATTTACCTCTCTAAGGTAAAGATGGGTATAATGCTTCGTTTATCTACTTTCATAGAGTAATGAGGAAAGTGTATTGTAAACCACTTGTATTGCATTGTTATATATTTCATATTCATGTTTACTGGAATAACAACACCCAAAATATATTTACCTTCCAAGAAATCTAAACCACAGAGCAGTATGAGTCTTAAGCAAATTGTACAGACTCCTAGGGGAAAGAAAATTCACCAAAATGTCAAAGGGTTTACCCAGTAGTATTCCAGGGAAATATGATAAACTACGTACTTTCTGTGTCTTCTGAATTTGCATATGGGCTCATTTGTCTTTTGTATGTTGTTCATTTTCTGCGAGGTGAAATAAATAAAAGCTATGTGATTCCCGATGTCTTTAATGGTACATTGAAGGTTTGCATGGGAGCTGGAAAGTTTCCCACATTGGGGAAAACCTAGACATGAATTATACCCTGAGTATTTTAGATCTTCCTGGAGCAGCTCTAGGTGAGAGCAATGAGCCAAGTAAGAAAAAATAACCCTCTTGGATTTAGCTCCCAGGATCACTCTAGATACATATAAACCTGGCATTTGGGGGGTCCTGAACCATGGTTTATATATTCTTACTCTTGCTTTCCACTACACTGTCACTTCTCCAGAGGAACCCCCCCCCCCCAACCAACACTACTCCAAGTTTCATATCCATTTTCCTTCATAGCCAGGTCCAAAAAGTAGTAATGAGAGGTCTGCTTCTAAAAGAAGCGAAACAGTCTATTCTTGATGGTTCCACATACCTTCTACACCCAGAAAGCATTCAGCTATTTTCATAGTAGCCTTGAACTTTTTTATTATGAATTTGACAAGCAAAAAATAAGATGTAAAACGTTATATAAAACCTTTAGTATTTAACAAAGGAGAACCAAAAGAATGAACAAATACTTCCTCCCTCCCAAATGCTTTTGTTCTGTTTGAGCAGTAGACATGATAGGATCTATGCTTTAAAAATACCAATTTAGCAACTGCATAGAGGATGGCAGAAGAGACAGATTGGAAGCAGAGAAACCAGTTAGAAGAATATTCAATGGTAAAGTCCAAAGGTGTTGAGACTGAACTAGCATAGCAGATGGGTAAATGAAGAGACAGGTGGATATGAGATCCTGGGAAGGCTGAATTGACAAGCGTTCACAAGTGACTGCACATGAGGGTAAGAGTGAGGGAAGAGTCCAGGATGACTTTGAGGATGCAAACCTAAGTTACTAGAAGGATGGTAGTGAGCTCAGAAGAAATAAGGAAATTTCATGGAGGGATGGGTTTAGGGGGAAATAATGAATCTCATTTGGGGCATTGTTGCTAGTGAAATTCAACAAAGGTAGATTGAGGCAAATTTTCTCTGAGCAAGATAATAGTTGATTAGCAAGCAACACATGAACCTGCCAATGGAGTGGGCCTATGGATGCCTCAGTTTAAAAACTAAAGACCCCTAGACCAAGATGTGGCTCCTTTTCATAAGTATAGAACAAAGAACAGAACAAGGTGAGAAAAAAACACAACTGGATGCAGGATTGGCAGTATAATGAAGGTGAGGACAACATGAATGGTTACAGAGTGGAGGCAGGAGGAACAATATTATTGGTTGGAAATTGGGAATAAGAGGCTAGCAACAACCCACTTCCTGCCTTCCTGTGACTAAGAAATGTTCATTATTTGAGTCCACCTATAAGGTTAAAGATAGTAGATAGCAAACCAGACATCCTTAAAGGATAGGTAAGTGGTATAAAAAACTAAACTAGACTCTCTGGTGTCTATCCTCATTCCCCAAGGATAGCAGATTTCCTTGATGCAAGAATAGAACAATAATTAGCAAGAGAACCAGATTTCTATATTTAACTCATTACAGGCCAGCTGAATTTCTGATTTAAGTTCAGAGACTCAGAATGGTGACTTAAACAGTTACAGAACAAAATCAATTAACTGCAAATGGGGTCGATAAAAAATGATATCTAACCACTTTAATTTTCTCAACATATTAAGTTGAGATGCCTATAGTAAATCCAGTTAAAAATATCCAGCTGGCAGTTGGTGAGAAGAGTGATTAAGATTGGATATATAGATTTGGGAAATCATGTCCAGAGTTAATAACTAAATCTACTAGAACTAATGAGCTCACCAAAGGAAATGACATAAAGAAAACAGCTCAGAATTGTCTTGGGGGACACATCCTTGATGGTTGGGGGAGGGATGATGATGATCCAACAAAAAAGAAAGAACAGTCAAATAAGAAAACCAAGATAGCAGTATCACAGAATTCAAAGGAGAAAAGAGTGCCCAGGAGTTCTTCCTTAAAATCTGTCAGTTATCCTGAAGTTGTGGGTTTTGTAGGTCTATTTTAATGTTTCAATTAGATATATTTGATATATTTTTCATTAAGTTTTTTATTTTTAGTGATACTATATAAAAGTGCAAATTTTTATGTACCTCTCTTATATTCAATTAGTCATATCTTTTGTATTCAACTACTCACTAATTTGTGGCTAACTGTATTTTAGTTTTCAAAACAGATAAGTATGTCATTTGAAAGTAAAGATATTTCACTTCTTTATTACCAACCTAATTTTTACATGCTTTACTATTATTAGTGCTTTTTTAAAGTATGTTAAATGAAAGTTACATGAGTAGTTATCCTTGTTTAATACCTATTCTTAGTGAGAATGACTCCTAACATTTTTGGGTAGTTATAATATGGATATGTGCATGTGTGTATGCACATAAACACACACACATATACATATACACACATATATGTATAATTCAAACATAAAGATCCTTCTAGTTCTCTTTGTAAATGTTTTTTATATGAATGACATTTTATCAAAGGTTTATAACAATATAGAAATAGAAAGCTCTTTCCATAATATGAATAAAAGCATATTTACATATTTAAAGAACTATGGCTACTCAAAAGGTCAAATACAAAGAGGTAACAATTCTCAACCTATTTCCTCAAATTACAGCTCTCCAAGAATATTGTTGTAACAGTTCTTCTATCCCTCCCAATACCATCCACTAGCACCAATACCAACTAAGTATTTTTCCAGTGTAACGATGCTTTTGCTTACCTTTCTTGGCATGAAGTATAACATCACTTTTTGAGTTTGCATTTGCATGGGAAGGCTAGGATTTCAAAGACTTTATTTCTTCTCTAAAAATTTGGTCTGCAATTAAGGTAAACTGCTAGTGAATGGCTAAAGGACTATATGCTAAACCAATGGATTCACAGTTAAGCAAAATACATGCAACAGAGTATACATCTTTTTTTTTTTTTGGAGGGGCAATTGGGGTTAAGTGACTTGCCCAAGGTCATACAGCTAGTTTTTGTATTAATGTCTGAGGCCGGATTTGAATTCAGGTCCTCCTGACTCCAGGGCTGGTGCTCTATTCACTGTGCCACTTAACTGCACCTAACAGAGTTTATCTAATGATTATTTTCCTCTAAAAAAAAATCTTCCTTTAAAAAACAGCTAAATTTAAACACTAAAGAAGATTATATTGGAAAAGATTCATATATAGGACACAATTTTCAAAAATATAAACATATAGTTTACGTATAGTTAGATATTATTCTTATTAATGCTTAAATGTTATTCATCTCAATCCTTCCCTTCCTCCCCCTTTATTATTCTTATTAATGCTTAAATGTTATTCATCTTAATCCCTCCCTCTCTTCCCCCTCCCTTTATGACTTTAAAAGGATAAATCTTTAATTCTTTCTTTTACCTATCTAACTTTGGTGTCATATTCTGCCCACGACTAACACCATTTCCTGGCTCTTAGAATTAAAAGTCTCTGCAGCTTTTAAGCAATAACGGCTATCTGCCATGTTGGCCTCTTTTTTAAACTCTTAAAGTAATTCCTCAGAAGTTTTCAGCTCCCTGACCCTTCAGAGCTCTTTGTTCCTTCAAGTGGCTTGGAAAAAGTCAGAAAAGAAAGGTTATAGACACTCAATGTTTCCAAAACAGTATCATGAATCTCTGATTGCCTTTTTCCCATTGAAAGAGGATAATTTTTTCCCTTTTTCCTTAAAAGATAGCACCTCCTCAGTCCTGATACTTGCCTTGCCTTTTAAATACAGCTGGCCCCTTTCCTACCTGTTTTGACAATATTAATTACAGAGAAACTGCTTTACACTAAAGGATTTGAGTTACAAATCATAAGTAGAACTGAAGGTTTAAAATATATTTTGAAAATCAGTTTAGAAGAATATAAAATGGCTTCTCTTCACTTAGCTGTTATTGATTTTATTAAATATTAGTTTTATTGCTAAGCAAATATGGGTGCCCTCCTTTTTATCCTGCTGAGATTGTGAGGAAAGCCACCAAGGGCCTTCAGACTTAATATTCCCTTTAGTGAAACTCTAAAGCCTAAACTCGTTAAGCTTTCTACACATATGCTTTCCTTCAAGGCACCTTCAAATTAGACAAGTGGATAAGGACTTTTATTCTGCCATAAATATGGTCTTTGTTTAGTGATCTCTCTTCCCCAAGGAGTCTATTGCAAGTCTGAAAATATGACATCAGTCACTCAGATTTATTCTTACTAGAATGGAGAGAGTAGAAATGACAATGGAAAAGAAGTTTCCATCAGCTGCTTCCTTTTGTGTCCTCCACCATCATAAATACCAGCCAAATACCCCTAATTTGAGGGATAAGGTAACAGGCAAGGATTTTGTGGAGAGTTTTTTGCTTGAAGTCTTAGAATTTAAACCTGGGCCATTGCTACCAAACTAAAGTGGGAAGAAAATCATCATTAATCCATCAACAAGTATTTATTAAGCGCTAATATGGGTTAGACTCTGTGTTGGGGATACAAAGCAAAACAATCCCTTCACTTAAGGAGCCTACATTCTAACAAGGGAGACAATATGAACATATGTATGTAGGTATATACTAAACACATACAAAACAAATATAGGGCAACTCTATGAGGTAAGGGACTAGAAGAAGACCAAGAAAGGCCTCACATTGTCTCATGATCTGAGTGTTAAAGGAAATCGAGGATTTTAAATATTGGATCATTGACAAAAAACAACCTGCACTATTATTGTTTCCTATAGTGTCCTTCTTATTAAACCTTAGAACAATAGCCATGACATGTATAATCTCTGCAGTTACCAGCCCCAATTATGGCTCAACTCTATGCAACATTAGGGGTGAAGGGAATATAAAGCTGAAGGTAGACAGATGGAATCATAGACTGAGAACTGCGTCATCTGGTTCCTCTTTTTCGTTATACAAATGAGGAAACTTAGGCCCAGAGATCAATGACCTGCACAAGGCCATACAGATAAAGCCCAGCAAGACCAGAATTTAAAGCAGGGAGAGACGATGGATTGACTCCAAAACCAGCACTCTTTCCATAACAACATGGAAATCTACATCTGAATTATAGGGAATGAGGAAAGCTAGGGGCTTACCTCCATGCGTCTATGTTGGTCCCCCCATTCCTGGGTACTCCAAAGTATGGTGCACAATTCCACCTCTTTGAGTCCCTTGCTCTCTTCAAGGTTCAGCCAATGTGTTATTTCTGATACAGAGCTTTTCCTGATTTCCTGAGGTAGCTAGGTGTCACAGTAGATAGAGTGCTGGACTTAGAGTCAAGAAGAATTAAGTTCAAATCTTGCCTCAGATACTTATTAGCTGTGTGACCCTGAACAAGTCATTCAACCTTTAATCATAGTTTTTACATTTTTCATAAAATGGGCATAAATAATAACACCTATGCTTCAAAGTTGTTAAGAACTTTTAAGCAATATATAAATGTTAGCTATTATTATCTTTTTCATTGTTGTTGTTTATTCCCTCCTCCTCAGATTTATATATGTGAATAAATACATATAATTATGCATACCTGTGTGTACATACATACATATAGTCTGTACACTTTTTTAATCCTCTCACTTCCAGTAGAATATAAGCTCCTTGAGGGCAAGAACAATTTTTCATTTTGTTTTTATATATCCCCAACACTTTGCACATAACAAACACTTTAAAAACAATTTCTGAATAAGACCAGACAAGCTATGAGAAAGAATATCTGTTTTCCAGTAGAGATCTCTAAGGTCCCTTCTGGTTTGAAAGTTCTATGACTCATGAAAAGGGAAGAACAGTTGTCAGAACTAGAACCTGGAAATTAAAGAGAGCTTCTAAATTGTACCCCAATATTTCTTTCCAAAATGGAAATAATAATTTAGCTAAAAGGCACTGAAGGTCATGTCTTCTGCAAAATACTGGAGAAATTGGAAGTTTATCAAGCTTCTATAAAATGGGGAGAAAATCTAAAGATCCCTAGTCCTGACAGTTGCTATATCTTGCCCCTGTGATGTTCAGCCACTGGAAAAAACAAAGCATGGCACCACAAGGAAGGCTTTGCAGTGCTGTTGTAAAAGCTATAGTAACCCCACCCCTAAAAGTAAAGAGTTAACTATAGTCTTCTCTCCTACCCTCTCAGGCCTATGCCAAGGCAAGGAGAAGAACATTCTACACTTAAAATCTACAATAAAATACACACTTAAAAAAAATTTCTCCTTGTCCAACATATTCCTAGCTATCTTCTGGGACTATGCTTTCATGTTCCAGATACTTACCCCAGGTGCTACAATCATCTGATAAGATTTTTAAGTCTAAATTCCTCTATATTCACATCATCACAAACAAGAACAGAAAAGTACTCTGAGGCCTAAGATTATAGGAAGACACTAGGAATGAAGCAGAGGATGAGACTACAAAGGGAGAAATTCAGGAAAGTACAGCTCTTTTTTAAAAAAGGGGGGCAGAGCTAAAAACCTCTGAGGAATTATTTCAGTAGCTGAACAACCAAGTAAGATAGCAGCCATCACTATTATGAAGCATAGCTTCATAGACAAAGAGAAAAGCCCATTGGGCAGACTTCAAAGTTATACTATAAGTATCCTGAGGTTTTGTCAACAAAATCAGACTATGACAGTCTCCCTTGGAAGACTTTGGTTTATCAAATAAAGTGGATTGCTTTCCTTTTGTATATAAAGACCTGAACAAACAGAAAAAATTAATGAAATGGAGACCTTATCTAATCCTCACTTTTCACCATGAGACTGGAAAAAGGTCAGTGGAAGAAATCTGCCTGGGAGAAGGCAGAGGCTGGACAGTGAACACGAGCAAATTCCTTCACAATTTCTCCCTCCTCCTCACACATGGACAGCAAGGGACTTGTTTAAGGATATCAGACAAGAGGAGGAAGAAGGTCACTTTGCTTGCTAACTTATACTGTATCCTTATATGAAATATGTGAGAACTGGAGCTTGAAATAGGGAGATGATGAAAGGAGTTCCTTTGTCTGTAAATAAAAATAATGGGAATTCATAGAATCATGTTTAGAAGACCATTGTATGTTTAAACAGGGATGCTAAAACATGCATGAGGGCTTAGGGTAGACTGAAGGCAACATTGGGTCAATGAACTCTTGAATAGACTAAAATCAAAGCATCTTCTCGGCTTAAAGTTCATTTGCCGTACTGGAACACGACTCCTAAGCATTGGCTATAAAAAGAGAGCATTGTATCATGAAAAGAATGTTGGTCTTGGACTAAAAAGACAATGGAGGAGAAGAGCAGGGAGGTGGGAGGTACTCTCCTTGGATTTGGTTTAAGGAGGGAATGACATATACAATTGGCTATCTTACCCTACAGGAAAGAAGGGGGGAAAGGGAATACGACGGGGGGATAATAGAAGGGGGGGCAGATTGGGGGAGGGAGTAGTCAGAAGCAAACACTTGAAAAGGGACTGGGTCAAAAGAGAAAATAGAATAAATGGGGAGCAAGAGAGGATGGAAGGAAAGACAGTCTTTCACAATATGACTACTATGGAAATGTTTTGCATAACTACACATGTATAACCTATATTGAATTGCTTGTCTTCTCAATGGGGGTGGGTGAAAGAAGGGAGAGAATCTGGAACTCAAAGTTTAAAAAAAAAGTTAAAAAATTGTTTTTGCATACAACCAGGAAATAAGATATACAGACAATGGTGTGTAGAAATCCATCTTGCCCTACAAGAAATAAAGGGGGAAGAGGGGAAGGGAAAGGATATGGGGCAGGGGGGATAGAAGAGAGGGCAGACTGGAGGAAGGAGTAATCAATGTTTGCCATCTTGGGGTGGAGGGGAGGGGACAGATGGGGAGAAAATCTGGAACTCAAAATCTTGTGGAAATTAATATTGAAAACTAAAAATAAATATATTTTTAAAAGATAGGGATAATATCTACATTGACCCATCTCAGAGGGTGTTGGTAGGAAAGTGCTTTATAAATCTATAAATGTGAGCTATTATTACCTTGACCTAGAATGTTGTTGAGAATGTACTTAGAGCAAGAGTCTACAATACTTATTCTTCAAGTGTGGTCTATAAAGCATTGGTGGTCTGTGTTAGTCTCCTAAGGGGAGAATTCTCTAAAGCACAAGTTGCATAAGAATATATCTATGTACATAGAAAGATGGATATGTTTGTTTTTCACAGAATATTTGAATCTATAGCAAAAAGTCCTAAAATATATTTCAAAAATGCAATCCCTTGTGGTAAAGAGAAACAGGTAAGGTTAATTGTTCAAAAGAACTAGCAAACAAGTTTGAAGATCATCCCCCTCAAATGACCTGTTTCCTAGTTTGGCTATCTCAGCCAAGCATGTTCCACCTTCACCCTTCATCAGGGAAATATTTAATACCTCATACAGAGACCAGTGGTCCATCTACACTCCTCTCTCCTCACCTTGCTGGAGGCAGAAGCAATGATCAGGCAAAATAAGTCAACTGGCACAGGCCAGAGGAGGTTGGCATTCTTTTCGCAGTTTTTGCTCTGGCAATAATACTCATAGGATTTCTATACCCCTAAGGTTTCAAAGATCAAGTTATTTGAAATTATTAGTAAAGAAACTTAGAAGAAACAATGATGATGATGTTTTAAAAAAAATTCTGGTCCCAAGACTCCAGTTTGCATTATAGTTCAGTAGTTCAGTCTTAGCTGATTAGCAGAAGTTAGAAGCTCCAGAGAGCCAATTAGAAGCTGGGGCAAGAGAAGGAGATGCTGCCATCAAGCACCAATTAAAAGTGAATAAAGCCTACAGCGCCAGGGGACAGGACTCTTGGCTATTGCATCAGTCAAGTTCCAACGCTAGCTCCCCAAACAGAGAGGGAAAGTGAAGAGGGGAAGGGAGTGGGAAAGAGACAAGTGGCCCACACTCTGCCAAGCTTCCAGCTCTTATCCCAGGTGAACCTAGCAATTAAAATGCAATAGGCAGCCCTTGGTCAACAGAGGGATTGGTCTGGTGGATGGGGAAGAAAAAGCAAGTACACAGAAATCCCCAAGGGGATCCTATGAAAAGGATCGGGCTTCCCAGACAGTAAAAGCATTTGCTCTAACCTAACAACTCTACTACTAATTTAAGGTAGTTACAAACAAATCATATCATGTTATGACTTCTCCATGTGGGTAGCTAAGAATAGTAAATCCTTGGTACAGCCTTTTCTTTCCACAGCCCCATCCTCTTCATTCTGTCCCCTCCTCCTACATCCACATGCAACACAAAACACACCACACACAGATGACTACACACACACATGCATATAGTTCTTTATGGGGATCTTTTCCATGATCAAATAGTGTATCGACACCATGAGA